>LPNX010252096.1:441816-511816 GCA_001517045.1 Pseudotsuga menziesii | reverse complement strand
GATGATGATGATGAGGAAGGTGATGATGATGATGAGGATGAGGATGATGATGATGACAATGATGGTGATGATGATGTTCATGATGTTGATGGTGATGATGATGATCATGTTGTTGTTGTTGTTGATGATGATGATGATGATGATGATGATGATGAGATGATGATGAAGGTGATGATGATGATGACGATGGTGATGATGTTGATGATGATGATGATGATGATGAAGATGATGATGAAGATGAACATGATGAAGATGATGAAGATGATGAAGATGAACGGTATATTTTATTTTACAAAACATGCACACGATTTGTGTGCACATAACGTGCACGTGTTTTGTTTATATAAAACACACACGCATTTTGTTTAACTAAATCGAGCTCGCATATTGTTTAAATTCAAATAATATTATTCCCTCCAAATGATAAGGCCGAGCCTCCACCCATGCTTTCATGGAATTCCTATGCCTATGTGTCTGCTTTGTACTTTGCTTCAGATTCAACATGCCTGTGCCTTGGAGTATGATAAACCATGGCTAATTCAGCATTATATCCAAATTTTCAATATGCTCGTGTTTAGCAGTTCGTTTGATTATGCTGCACACCTCCATTTTTTATGAGATTTTAGAAACATATATGGTTTTTTTTGCAGATTCTAAATATGTAAATTTTAACAAGAATACATAATTTTTTTCTATTTTTTTCTTATTTATCTTCTATCATCACTCCTCAACTAAAAAAACACACTAGTATTGTTTCGTCCATATCTCTTTCGTTTCTCAACCATTTAAAAAAAAAATCGTATGGTGCACTAAAGAACACCAACCTATACACGCTATAAAAAACCCATTTCCAAATAATTGCATTAAGACATTTAAACGCTGCACCCACAATTGACGTACCATTTTCGAGGTTTGATCTCTTAGATAATTAAAAATAAAAATAAAAAAATTATTTTTATTATTGGAAAAATAGTCGTGCACTAGTCCTATATGATCTCTATATGTATACCGGTTTTCGTAAGTTTATTCCATCATTTAGACACTCAGACACTGCACCCACAAAACATATACCTTATAATTTGTCACAAAAATAAAAAGTTCCCGTTAAAATTTATCTAATTTTAGATAGTTAATAACATTTTCAATAGAAAAAAATATATATTTGGAAAGGTCATTCAATTTCCTACATTTCTGGTTTTTAACTGATCGCAAGATTCATTGTGTAAGTGTCTCAAAATATCCATGCAAGCTGATGGATGTCTGTTTTTTCAGTTTTGTATTGCATCTAATGCGCCAAAAGAGACCCTCAACTTCTTGCACACACCCACTTGCAAAGGAAGTATTGTTAGATTGAGATCTAGTATTCCTAGGCTCTTCCGGATTGCTTTCCAATTCTCTTGCAGCTTGTATGATTTTTTCAACCCACTTGGGCCTTTATGGTGACTCATATACATCAATGTCATCTACAACCATATCAATATCAGCATCATCAGAAAATACAGAGCATGAATCATCACTTTCTCCATCAAGGTGCTGGGGAGAAGAGAATTCCCTCGATGCAAGCTCAAAATATGGTATTGCTTCCTCTTCAAATTGCACACTCCTCTCAATGAATGTATTGAGCAATGTTACCAGAACCCAACTGGTTTCGAAAAAACTCGTCAGTTGGACTGGTTTACAGGATTCACCAAGTCAAATCATGCACTCAAACCGTTTTTGGCTGGTTCCATCTCCAAACTGGCTAGTTCAGTACAAAACCGACCGATTCTGTACAAAAACACCAAGGACCCCCAAAAACAACTAATTTCAAATTCTTTTAATAAAATAAAAAATAGGGTACATGGGTGAGTTGTTTAATTGACCCACAACCCTTCTGATGTTATAAAAGGAGGCTCCCACCCTCCATATCAATAACATTTAATTATGGATGGACTTGGTCCCCCTTCCAAAACAAGAGGATGTGAACATTGATGTTGCAATTAGACAAGTGACTTCAGGCCTAGGGGAGTCAAGCCATGCTCATGTTGAGGATGTAGATGATGACTCTGAGTTTGAGCATGAGGACTCATATAATTTTAATATATGATTAGAATCATTAGATTGTAGATTGTAGATTCTAGACTACAGTCATCTGATTTTGTTTTGACTTTAGAGGCCATTTATAACATCTTTTATGATGTACTTTTCTTTAGATATGTATTTGCAGTTGATGCTATTTGGTTTTATACACTCTTACTTGATATATACATCAGAAACTTTGCATATTTGTGTATAATGGTTTGAATTCACATGGATGCACATTGATATATATGTATTTTTTGAAAATATGAATGTTTTATGTATTTTTTCTCAACCGGTTTTTTTATTCGGTTTGTTTCCTGGTTTTTGTTCGGTTCTCGTTCCCGTGGTCGGGCAGTTTGACCACCGGTTCGGTTTTGATAACATTAGTCTTGAGTGTGGATGTGTTAAAGAGTTTGTAACCTTTTGCATCCTCAACATATCCAACCATGATGCATTCCTTATTCTGTGGCTTCAAAGCCTTCCTCTTTTCTATAGGAATTCGGGCCCATGCTCTTGATCCAAAAATCCTGAAATTTGAGACATTTGGTTTATGGCCAAACCATGCCTCGTAGGGAGTTTTTCCTTTGATTGATTTGTGGAATTCTCTATTTTATATATGTGTAGCATAATTAATATCCTCAACCCATAGCTTGGGACTTATATCCCTTTCCTCAATCATACATGTTTCCATCTCCATGGGAGATCTATTGTTCCTCTCTGCCACGCCATTTTGTTGTGATGTGTAGGGAGTTGAATGTTTCATTTGAATGCCACATTCCTCACAAAGTTGCTGTAATTTTTTTTTGACACTCTCCTTCCCATTATCAGTCCTAAGGATCTTTATCCTATGCCCACTTTGATTCTCTACTAAGGCCTTCCAAATCTTCAATTGCTAAAAAACTTCACATTTCAATTTTAGCAAGTATACCCAACAGAATATCGAGTAGTCATCAATGAATGTGAGTACATACCTTGATCCACCATAGGATGGAGTGGGTAGAGGACCAATCAGGTATGAATCTACCAATCCAAGAGGTTGTGAGGCTCTCATTTCCTTCCCCTTCTTATAGCTGCGCTCTCGATGCTTCCCAACTACACAGCTAATGCAAGCTCCATTTGATGATTTGATTTGAGGAAGTCCTTCCACCATCTCATCTTTGTGCAGTGCTTGGAGATACTTGTAGTTCATGTGTCCAAACCTTTCATGCCAGAGCTTGGAGATATCATTGGCATGAGAGAGGAGCACTTGGTCACTGGAAGTAGGTTGAAAATTTGAGAACTTGTACATTTTCTCTTGGTGGTTTTCATACCCAATTGCCACAACTTGTTTAGATGAGATTTCTGCAATCTCTACCAAGCTAGGAGTGAATATCACTCTCTTGGCTTCTCCTGTATGATTCATTTGATAATCTGACAACAAATTTGCTGCCAAATATGGTACATAGAGCACAACACTGAAATAACCATGCTCCAAATCAATTTTATGAATTCCCTTGGTTTGGATTTCAAAGTCATCTCCCATTCGAACTCCTGGGCCAGTATTTGAATGCATAGAGGAGAAGAGCTCTCTCATGGAAACCATGTGTCTAGATTCCCCTGAATCAATGATGAGGGCTAAGGAGTTATAGGTACATGCTACCAAGGCATGACATTTTTCCTTGTTGTCTGAACTGGAGGTGACATCTTTCTTGCTTACGCCATCTGGGATAGGGATGTTGTTTTTCTCCAGCAGTTGTGCCATCTGGTCAATGGTTTTTTTCATGCATGTGATTTCTTGATGCCATCCCTTATGGAAATATGTGCATTTGGTTCTCTTTCAATTTCTTGTTCTTTTCCTTGGGAGGATTCAAACCCCCATAATTAGATTTCGGTTTATCATATTTCCTCTTCTCTAGCTGCTTCAAATTCTTTGCCTTCTGTTTTCCCTTGGAGGAGTTCGAAACACCCATGTCCAAAGCTTGATCCTTAGATTCGAAGGGGCCCATTTGGACAAGCTTGTCTTGATCCTGGGTGAGGGATTCCATGAAGATGGTTAGTGTTGGCATCTTTCCGTTTCGAAGTGTCAATTTTCCATAATGGAAGGAGCTTACAAACAGTGAAAATTCTGGGCCTAACTTCGAAAGGATGGGAAGTATCAACTGATCCTCTTTCTTCTCAATCCCACATTGATTTAGTTGAAGCACTAGAGACTTAAAATTAGTGAAGAACTCCTGGATAGTTTCAAAATGCGTTGGGACCAGGATTATGAGCGCGTTTTCAATCTGATGTCCTCTCAATTCATCAGTTTTCCTAAATATTGATTCTAGTTTAGCCGAGACTTCATTTGGGGTTGTCAAACTGTCTATATGAAATAAGAGCTCTCTTGAAATACTCATGCATATAAATCCATAGGCTTCATCAAGTCTGTTGAAGTACTTGGCTTTCTCTACAACAGAGCTTAGCTCCACTTCTGTGCCCATCGTAACTTTGTAGAGACCCTTGGAGCTCAATTGAATAACCATTTCTGCCTTCCAATCAAAGAAATTGAAGGGGGTAAGAAAGACGTTGGTTGCTTCCATTTCTGTCTACGCTAATGGTGAGAAAATTGCTGAAAGTCCTGCAAAAAACACTCAATTTTATCTGGAATTTCTCTAAAAAAAATGCAACTCATGTTAGGTTATAAAAGAGCAACATTAACATAATAATGAGCGAAAAAATAAATATTGCAAGCAACATTCAAGATAGACACACAATATACCCTGGAAACCCCATGCGGGGAAAACCAGCATCAATGAAGATCTTCATTACATGGCCAAAACCGACCATCCGGGCCAAGTGAGCTAGTCACTGCTCACCTCCAGGCCACTATACAATGGATCCTCCTCAAGCCTTATAAAGGCTTAATCACATGCAATACCATGGGCTACAACAAACCATGTGCCCAAACCATGTGCAAGACCTAAACCACCTTTGACTCAATCCCGAGTCAAGGTTAACCCTAACAATCCCCCCTTTAAACTTGACTTGGAGTAATCACCAACTCCCCTCAAATATTTACAGAGGAATCTTACATACACCCCCCTATCACCTAGGTCTATCTCCCGACTTTACCGATGAGTTACCAGGGGTATGCATGCCTTACCAAGTCTTATAGCCATATGCCCATTTACATGCAAACCGCTCCATTACATTTTTTTCATGTGCCTTCATGGTGACTACAACATCACCATCCGTTGCTTCATCCTCTCGCTTTCCATGCTTGCTTCCTTGCTCGTCTTTTGCCATGCTCCCTTTGTACCTACATCCAAACTCTGTCATTGATGTCCATATAAAGAAAAAAACCATCTACCGGATTACACGGGTCATTGGCCGCTGTAACCACCAGTTCTCTAGGAATTCTCTTCACATACATGGCTCATCAATATTGGTCCCAAAACTGAGATTAAACCATCTCACATTTCTCCTGCAATCAAAGACTCAACCTCTCCAATCCACATCAAGCTAGGCTATGAGTACACCTACCACCCTCGTACCTACCTAGTGGTTCATTCCACACTTGATGCAACATCCCAACTTTACAGGTGAGTTACCAGGGGTATGCATGCCTTACCAGGTCTTACAGCCATATGCCCATTTACATGCAAACCGCTCCATTAAATTTTTTTTTTTTTTTCATGTGCCTTCATGGTGACTACACCATCACCATCCGTTACTTCATCCTCTCGCTTTCCATGCTTGCTTCCTTGCTCGTCTTTTGACATGCTCCCTTTGTCAACATGTCTGCAGGATTTTGGCTAGTGTGAATCTTTTACAGTTTTAACAGTTCTTCATCTAGAACAGATCTTATGAAGTGGTACTTGAGTTATATATGTTTAGTCCTTGAATGAAAGATTGAGTTCTTTGCAAGATGAATGGCACTCTGGCTGTCACTGTAGAACCTACTATTCTCCTGTTTCTTACCCAATTCTTCCATGAACCTTTGCAACCAAATCATCTCCTTACTAGCCTTTGTAGCAGCAACATACTCTGCTTCCGTTGTTGAAAGTGCAACAACCTGTTGCATTTTTGAAATCCAACTTACTACTGTTCCACCTACAGTGAACATATACCCTGTGGTGCTCCTCCTGCTGTCTTTATCACCATCCATATCTGCATCAACATATCCCTGTAGAACAGTGTCTGAACCTCCAAAACATAATTCATGAGAAGTGGTACCTCTCAAATACCTAAGAATCCACTGTACTGCTTTCCAATGCTCTTTACCTGGATTATTCATATACCTGCTCACAACTCCCACTGCGTGTGCAATATCTAGTCTTGTGCACACCATGGCATATATCAAGCTCCCAACTGCTGATGAATAGGGAATCTTGGACATGTAATCTATCTCTTCCTGTGTCTCTGGACACATATGCTTGCTTAGTTTGAAATGGCTTGCCAAAGGTGTGCTGACTGGTTTTGCATTCTGCATTCTAAACCTATGCAACACCTTTTCTATGTACTCACCTGGAGACAATGTCAATTTGCGATTTTTCTTGTCTCTTGTTATTCTCATACCAAGGATTTGCTTTGCAGCACCCAAATCCTTCATCACAAATGATTTAGCTAGTTTTCTTTTGAGCACATTTATATCCTGCATGTTAGACCCTGCAACAAGCATGTCATCCACATACAATAACAAGATAATATATCTTCTGTTATCTAGCCTCTTGAAATAAACACAGTGGTCGGAATGACATCTATCATAACCTTGTTCTATCATAAACTTATCAAATTTTAAATACCACTGCCTTGGAGCTTGCTTCAGGCCATACAAGCTCTTCTTCAACCTGTAAACCAAATTATCCTTCCCTTTGACCTCATACCCTTGTGGCTGCTGCATATAAATCTATTCCTCCAAATCCCCATGGAGAAAGGCCTTTTTTACATCTAATTGTTCAAGATGCAAATCTTCTACCGCCACTAGACTTAAAATAATTCTAATTGAAGTCATTTTAACAACAGGAGAAAATATTTCATCAAAGTCTATACCTTTCTTTTGTGCAAACCCCTTTACAACAAGTCTAGCCTTGTATCGCTTCTTTCCTCCATCTTCTTCCTTCAACCTGTAAACCCATTTATTCTGCAATACCTTTTTTCCTGCAGGCAACTTAACCAGATCCCAAGTCTAGTTTCTTACAAATGAGTCCATCTCCTCATCCATGCCTTGCTCCCACTTCTTTCTAGTTTCTACCTGCATTGCTTCTTCAAAACATTCTGGCTCACCAGAATCAGTCATCAATAAATAATACAGTGAAGGAGAGAATCGTTCAGGGGGCCTACTTAACCTGGTAGACCTTCTTACAGTTGCAGGAGTTTCAAGTACCTATTGCTGCTCTTGATTTTCTGGTGCTTTTGGAACTTCATTTTCTTTGATTTCATCAAGCACTATGTACTCTGTGTTTTCCTTTTCTTCTTTCTTTCCCTGCAACTGATCTTTGTACATGACCTTTTCATTGAATACTACATCTCTACTCCTAATGATTTTGCAATTTTTAAGATCCCATAAGCGATAACCAAAATCATCAACCCCATATCCAATAAAGGTACATTTCTTGGATTTAGCCTCAAGCTTTGTTCTATCATCTTTATCAATATGGACAAATGCTTCACAACCAAAAGTTCTCAAAAATGAGTATTTTACCTGTTTACCTGTCCATGCCTCCTCTGGAATTCCACCATCCAAAGCGCTTGAAGGTCCTCTGTTTATTAAATAAACAGCAGTGTTTACAGCATCAACCCAAAACTTTAAGGGCAACCCTACATGCAATCTCATACACCTTGCACGCTCCATGATCATTCTGTTCATCCTTTCTGACACGCCATTTTCTTGGGGTGTACCAGTGACTGTCTTCTCTCTGCGAATCCCATTGTGTGAATAGTAACTGTCAAACTCCTTACTGCAGTACTCACCTCCATTATCAGATCTGAGACATTTCAACCTTTTTCCTGTCTCATTCTCAGCCAAAGCTTTCCACTTCTTAAAAGTATCAAACACATGAAATTTCTGTCTAATGCAATAAACCCAAGTTTTTCTAGTTGCATCATCAATAAAAGTAACATAATAACGAGAGCCACCAAGAGATTGTACCTGAGCTGGTCCCCATACATCTGTATGGACAAGCTCTAACTTTTCACTCTTCTTTTGTTTCCCAACCCTGAGAAATCTAACTCTCTTTTGTTTTCCATAAACATAGTCTCACAAAATTCTAAACTTACCTGCTTCAAATCTAGAAGCAATTTCCTTGAGTGGAGAATTTGCATCCCCTTCTCACTCATGTGGCCAAGCCTATGATGCCACAACGCTGCACCTATTTCTATGGAAGCTACAAAAATAGAATAATCAGTGTTATGAGGACATAAATATAACGTACCTATCCTATTTCCTTTCATTGATCCTTTAGTGACCTTCCACCATGTTTCTCCAAACATAGACAAACAGCCGCCATCTCTCAACTGCCCTATTGATATCAGATTTCTTTTCATAGCAGGAATGTGCCTTACATCCTTTAGCAACCAGTCATTTCCATTATTTAGTTTAATCCGTACCTTACCCTTTCCAACAATTTTACATGGTTCATCATCCCCCCATTAGAGGAATTTTGGGGTCTAAAATGGGCCTCCTAAGGAAAATAATAAAATAATAGTTAAAATAATAAAATAATATTGATTAATTTTGGAGAAAGAAAGAAAAAAACTACTTTTGTGTTCGTATTTCGACATATCTCCCTATTTTTTTACTCAAATTTCGATCGCGAGAGCTCGTTGGATGCGTAATTTGATTCCGAATCCAACGAGTACCCACACTGCATACTTTTGGTGGACCCCGCTACCCCAAAAACAAGAAATACCTGAAAAAATGTGATGATGACATCATCATCGCGTTTTTTCAGGTATTTCTTGTTTTTGGGGTAGCGGGGTCCGTCAAAAGTATGCAGTGTGGGTACTCGTTGGATGCGGAATCAAATTCTGCATCCAACGAGCTCTCGCGATCGAAATTTGAGTAAAAACACAATGAGATATGTTGAAAATACGAAAAAAAAAGTAGTTTTTTTTAATGACAAATATGTCAATTCAACCATTATGGTTGACTTATTTTATTGAAATTCTATTGGTTCTTGAATTCCAACTCACAAAAACTTATTTTGGCACGTTTTCTTATAAGGCCCATTTTAGACCCCAAATTTCCTCTAATGAATAATACATGCCCAAAATCACCTTGAACATAATCATAAAAGAATTTCCTATGGGGTGTAGCATGATATGAAGCCCCTGAATCTACTACCCAGTAATCACTAGTATTATCTAATGCAAGAATCAAAGCATCTTGTAACACATCACCTGCTACATTTTCTTCCTGGGTAGTCTCTTGCTGCCTCTCACCTTTCTTCTTTGGTGGTCTGCAGTCTTTCTTTAGATGTCCTTTCTTACCGCAGTTCCAGCATTCTATTTTTCCGAATCTGGACTTGGATCTTCCCTTTTTAGACTTGCCATGATTTCCTGGGCTCCTTCCTCTATCTTTTTGTCTCCCTCTGCTCTCCATGGTCAACGCATTACCTGATGTCTCACCTGTGCTTTTCCTTCGCATTTCCTCGCTAAGAATAACACTAACAACATCATCAAACTTAAGAGTGCTTGAAGTAGGGACAAAGTTACTTACAGCCATGACCAAGCTATTCCAGCTTCCTGGCAATGAGCAAAAGATTAGAAGAGCCCTAACCTCATCATCAAAGTTCACTTTTACATAACTTAACTGACTCGTAAGTGTATTAAACTCATTTAAATGGTCAGCAACAGATCCACTTTCCGACATCTTCATATTAAATAAACGCTTCATTAAAAATACTTTGTTAGAAGCCGAGGGTTTTTCGTAGAGCTTACTCAATGCACTCATCACACCCTCTGTTGTTATTTCTTTCAAAATATTGAAGGCCACTGACGAAGCCAGGAACAGCCGTATTGTTCCTAGTACCTTTCTGTCAAGAACCTCCCATTCTTCATCCTTCATAGCCGCTGGCTCTTTTGCTTTTTCGCCCAACGACAGGTACAGATCTTTCTGGTACAGATAGTCCTCCATTTGCATCTTCCATAACTGATAGTTTTGGCTGTTAAATTTATCGACCCTAAACTTTCCTTCTTCCGCCATTGCTCCCACTCGAACCAGGAACCCTTCTTTCCTGCGAGTTTACAAACCAAATAGACCTTTTGGCTCTGATACTAGTTGTTAGGTTATAAACGAGCAACATTAACATAATAATGAGCGAGAAAATAAATATTGCAAGCAACATTCAAGATAGACACACAATATACCCTGGAAACCCCATGCAGGAAAAACCAACATCAATGAAGAGCTTCATTACATGGCCAAAACCGACCATCCGGGCCAAGTGAGCTAGTCATTGCTCACCTCCAGGACACTATACAATGGAGCCTCCTCAATCCTTATAAAGGCTTAATCACATGCAATACCATGGGACAATACCATGGGCTACAACAAACCATGTGCCCAAACCATGTGCAAGACCTAAACCACCTTTGAATCAATCCCGAGTCAAGGTTAACCCTAACAACTCAAATGCTAAAGATTGATTTTGCAACTCACTAAACTCCACTCAACTCTGATACCATGTGATAATTTCAATCTATAGCAGGGTCTAGGAGCCTTAGAGAAACTCACAAATCGAATTACTTGCAAACACATCAAAAAAAAATGAAAGAAGAACAATTTCACACATGCAATGTGAAATGAAAGTGGTTATTATCAGACTGTCTAACATGCCAGAATATGTTAGTAACATGTTTATATTACATCTGAAGTGGTTCGTGAGGCTTAGGAATCCCAACATGACTGTACATGTGAAATTGACCAAATTGGCCTCACTCCCCCCTAAGTGGGCCAAACTCATTCCAACTCAGCCCAAATGGCCACGAATGGATGTGTGGACGTGGCTGAAGTGACTTGGAGCGATCATGAATCCTTGGTATGCATGGGTGTGCAAAATAAGGTGAGTGAGAGGCTCTGGGTGGGCATTAAATGCTCAAAAACAATAAAAAAATTGAGCTAAAATCACCCCTAGCACTCCTAGTCAACCACAAAGACCATATTCAATGAATGGGAGCACACCAACAATGAATGAGGGTGCACATGTGGAGTTTGAATGAGCTAGAGCGCTCATGTAGGTGTGAAAGCTCCAATTTAACTGGTTATTTTGCTCAATTAAGCTACCAAAGTCCAAACTATAGTGTATTAATGCACAAATGCAAATAAAATTGGCTAGAGACTTAGAATAAGGTACTAAGGGGTTGGATAATTGTTCTAACATACCACAAAATATATGTGGTGCTAATACCACGACCTTAACACCACAACATGTAAGTGGTGCAAATACCACCACCTTAACACTACAAAATTGTAAATGATGCTAATAGCACCACTTCAACACCATAAACTATAAGTGATACTAACTTGTGGTGTTAAAAGATGGATTTTCTTATTGTGAACCCACTAACACACCTGGCTAAAAAAAATCCTCAAAACCCCCACCCCCTAAATACCGGCTGAAGAAATAGAAGAGAGCATATTCTAGCAATGCCTTCATAATAAAGACACTCTAATCATAAAGCTGGAATATTAAGTCAAGCACCCCCGTTGATGAATGCATGCATCTCTAAACCAGGAAACCCAATTCCCCATGGGTCAAAAACCCTAATCGCCATTAGAGCACCATACGGGCCTCCTATTTGTTCTAATTTATTAATAAGAAAGTAGCGCATCTGTGAGTCTAGTTATATTCCGCAAATTTGAGGAAAAGAATTGGTGATGGATTGTTGCGCGTCATTTCAAGAATGCTGCCTGTCATGTGAATCACAACTTCTCTATTCTAAAGATAATTGCAATGACAATTGTCCCGTATTTTGATAACTCCAGCACCCTTGTCTTCGATTCTCTCTCTAGGTTCGTTGTACTGCAACAACGTTTTCAAGTATCACATAATTCTGTAACAAAGAATTTGCAAGTTGAATGCATTTTCATGGGTATGACATCTCTCAAAGAAGTGTTTAGTCGAATCTTAAACTTCATCCCTCAAGGAAGCAGTGTGAGAATGAACTCCTTATTCAATATTCCCTGCATTTGCTAGTGAAGGAATCTAAAAAATCATTCACACAATTCACAATCAGGAGGTATATACAATCAGAATAATACCTATAGACAACTTGGTTGCGTTATACTAAATTATACCGACCACAACTTCTCAAATGAGGCCATTCCATTTTAATAAATGATATCAACAATAGCTTCTAAGATGATGCTTCTTATTTAATAGCTTTTATACCGATTTACCATGTTTTAATTTTCTTAATCCAAGACATGAGAAAGAAAGTACCACTAATAGTCATTAAAAAACCTAGAATATAAATCATTTTCTTTCCAAGGAGGCGATTGTGTATACAATGCGGCCATGGTGTATACCCTGGAAATTTTCTTTCTAAGATGATACTTCTCTGATTTACCATGTTTTAGTTTTCTTAATCCAAGGAGGCGATGGTGTATACAATGCGGCCATGGTGTATACCCTGGAAATTTTACTCTGCGAATGTTAGGAGAGAGTTCGGAAGCCACGAGAGTTTCGCAATCAATGTTAAAGTAGATACAGAGCAGCAGGAGCCAAGCGATTGGCATCCAAGCAAAGACGATGGCAGCAGGGAGCGGAGCGATTGGGGTGGGGAGGGTTACAGGACTGCACTAGGAACGAAACGATTAGGATATCAGAGTGGTTTATTCCTAAACGTGGCAGCTCAATTTTCCAAGGTTCTAATTATAACTTGCAAGGTCGTTTTTAAATCTGAGTCATTCGATATGATTTTTATTAGATTTTTATTAAAAAAATTGAAAATTGTGGAACCCCACCCTATGTTTAGGGTCGTCCACTCATAAACTTAACCAATAACAATAATTTAAAAACATTTAAGTTTGTTGATATTTTTTTTTAAATATATATATTTTTAAGTTCATTAAAAAATATTATAGCCCATGTGATTAGGGGTTGAGTTTTAAGAAGATGGGTATAACCTGTATTACTTGAGGTATTACTTGAGGAATAGACAGAAGAACTATGGGTAGATTGAATGCATTCTAATTATTAAGAATATGAAATACAAATGACAATACTATGGGAAAATACTATAGGTGAATAAATACCATTGGTGACCTAACTCACTAACTAACCACAGGTGAGATTACATTCCTCAACACACCCCCTTAATCTCAAGTGGTAGGACATATTCATCATTGTCTATGCCTAAGTGCTCTCTCTCATATACAAATGCAATGGTTTGGTGAACATGTCAGGCAACTGCTCCTTACAGCCACAAAACAGTAAGGAAATTTGTCCATCATTGACTAACTCACGAATGAAATGATAGCGAGTGTCAATGTGTTTACTTTTTCTATGAAATAGCTTTTGTTTAGACAACTGTATTGCAGAGCTATTATCACAGAAAATAGAAGTGGGATCTTTTTCAATGTGTCACATATCCTTTAAAAGTCGTCTTAGCCAAACTGCATTCCAAGTTGCTCTGGTGGCTACTACATATTCTGCTTCTGCAGAAGACATGCTGACAATGGGTTGTTGCTGAGATGCCCAAGAGATCACATTTGTACCCAAATGGAAAGCATAACCAGATGTGTTTTTCCTATCATCAAGACTACCTGTAAAATCATTGTCAGTGTACCCTGTGAGAGTATTGTCTAGTGTATGAGTGTACTAGAGGCCATATCCAAGTGTGCCTGCAACATATCTCAGAATTTTTTTTCCAACTTTCCAATGAGAGTCTTTGGGAGACTCCATAAATCTGGAAATAAGACTGACAACATACATCAAATAAGGTCTAGTTGCAGTCAAGTACATTAAACTTCCTACCATTTTTTTTATAGAGTGTACTATTTACTGCTGGTTCATCATCATTCTTGGTTAACTTAGTGCCAAGAGTTATGGGGGTTTTTGCTGGTTTACATTTATCCATTTCGAATCTCTGCAAAATATCAGTAGCATAATTATGTTGGCAGATAAAAATACCTTTATCAGTTTGAGTAACTTCTAGACCAAGGAAGTACTTCATCAGTCCTAAATCAGTCATTTCAAATTCCTTTTTTATGACTGTCCTGAAATCTTCAAGCATCAAATTACCAGTGTAAGTCATGCCATCAACATAAAGACATACCATCAATATTTTACTTTGCTCTGTTTTGACATACAAAGTGGGCTCATTGCTGCTTCTGCTGAAACTATTGTTGATGAGGTAGGAGTCAATCCTACTGTACCAAGCTCGTGGATCTTGTTTTAGACCATACAAGGCCTTTTTCAGCTTATACACTTTGTCTTCATGACCTTTGATAGTATAACCAGGTGGCTGGTCTACATAAACTTCATCTGCAAGAATACCATTAAGAAAGGAAAATTTCACATCCATTCGATACATCGACCATTGATTTTGTGCTGTAATGGCAAGTACAACTCTGATGGAATGGAAAGTACAACTCTGATGGTATCCATCCTTGCTATATGAGCAAAGGTTTCATCATAATCTACATCATACTTCTATGCATATCCTTTGGCAACCGAGCTTGCCTTGTGCTTTTCAATTTCTCCTTTGTCATTCAGTTTGGTATTATAGATGCATTTGACTCCAATACTGTTTTTTTTCTGCAGGGATGTCAACAAGATCCCAAGTCTGGTTTTTCTCTATTGCATCAATCTCTTCATTCATTGTTTTTACCCACTATGCACCCTTCACTGCTTGATTAAAATATGTGGGTTGACTTGAAATAATGGAGAATTTATTCTTCAGCTAGTTGAACTGTAGTTCACTTAATGCAGATCCTAAATATGCGGTGTTTGTTATAACCGTTTTGGTGTTTGATTTTTGTTATATAAATGGATAGAGTATTACTCTCCGTATGTGTTCCGTTTTTCTCCTCTGCTTTGTTTCAACTTGGTATCAGAGCCTGTGTGCTGAGCGTGAGGTTGAATCCGCTTTCCTCTTACAAGATGGATCCCACATAGAGAGGCAGCAAATCAACTACGTTGGGGTGAGATCGCAGCCCATCTTGAAGAGGAGAGATCCCTCAGCTTATCAGCGTGGAGATCTGGAGACCCGAAATTTTCATCCCGTTGCTGCATGATTAACACAGTGATTGCTGCGTATTCAATCCAGGAGCTGTGAAGCGATTTGCTCTAGGTAAGTGCTGAGTGCTAAGTTTTTTTTTTCGGCTGCCACTGCTTGGCTGTGAGGAGGTGGAGTCCGTGGGATTTCAGTCCTCTGAAGAAAAAAAATGTAGAGATCTTTGATTTTCGGCTCATCACCGTGGAGAGCAGCCATGAGCCTCCCGCTGCCAAAGTGAAGATCGCTCTTGTGAGTTGCGATTTCACCGGCATATTGGAAAAGCACCGTGGAGAGGCTGGAAGGAAGAGCCACTGTGGGAGAAACTGGCAGATTGACTATTGCAAATCGCAAGGATCGTCAGAGAGGAACGCTAGGTGATCAAGCCTGCTGATGCATGAAGTAAATCAGCGTTGGAGAACTGTGTGAAGATCTGCGATCTGTGCTGCCTGCAACTAGGGTGAAATCGCTGCCTGCGACCCTTGTCTGCTGGAAAAGAAGGAGTTGCTGAGATGTCAAATCCATTGGCAGAGACCTATCTCAATGAGGCCAACAAATTGGATGGCTCGAATTTCATAAACTGAAAATTCAAAATGCAGACCCTGATGGAAGGCTATGGTGTTTGGACAATCACCAATGGAGATGAAGCGAAACCTGTAGGTGTAGCTGTTAATCCATTCTCCATTAAGGGGAAGACTTGAAATAATGGAGAATTTATTCTTCAGCTAGTTGAACTGTAGTTCACTTAATGCAGATCCTAAATCTATGGTGTTTGTTGTAACCGTTTTGGTGTTTGATTTCTGTTATATAAACGGATAGAGTAGTACTCTCCGTATGTGTTCCGTTTTCCTCCTGTGCTCTGTTTCAACTGGTTGAAAGGACAATAGAGCATACTCAAGTTTCTCTTCAAGAAATGGACATGAAATGGAAGTCTGTTCATATAACGCTCTCAAGCTTCTCGTTTTCTGCTGCAGTTCTAATCTTGAAAGTCTGATAGCTAGATCTGGCAAATCTAACCTTTCTTCTTGATGTATGTCTGAAGGATCACTCCAGCATTTGTCTTCAATGAATTTTACATCTCTACTTACCAAAACCTTTTTGGTGATAGGATTATACAACTTATATGCCTTTTGTTGTTCACTATAACCCGTGAAAATGCAGCGCTCACTTTTCTTATCCAAATTTCTTCTGAGCTCATCAGGTATATGAGCAAATGCAATAGAACCGAAAATTCTAAGATGTGCGAAACTAGTCTTAGTGCCACTCCATGCTTCTTTAGGAATCATGTCCTCGACAGTCACTGTAGGTAATCTGTTGAGCAAGTAGATTGCGCATCCAACGACTTCAGCCCAATACTCATCTGATAGCTTCTTGCGTGACAACATGCTACAGGCCATGTTCATGATGTTCTGGTTCTTTCGTTCAACAACTCCTTCTGTTGTGGAGTGTATCTGGTGGTGAACTGTCTTTGGATGCCATGCTGCTTACAAATGTCTGAAAACTCATGTGAATCATATTCACCTCCACCATTTGACCTGAGCATTTTAATGAACTTTCTAGATTACTTCTGAGTGAGAGATTTGAACTCTTTGAACCTAGAGAAGGTATATGATTTGTTCCCGAGGAAATAAATCCATGTTTTCCTACTAAAATCATCAATAAAGGCCAGAAAATAAAAACCACCTCCTATGGATTGGGTTTGCATGGGTCCATAGAGGTCTGTATGAACTAATTCCAGATGTTCTTTGAATTGAGGGGTGGAAGTGGGGAAACTGTTCCTTTGATGTTTACCAGTGATATAATCCTCACAGGTGCTAGATTATTCATGAATAACCAGTAACCCTTTGACCATCGACTGTTTGTGCAGAAGACTAAGATTCTTAAAAGGAAGATGCCCGATTCTACGGTGCCATAACCATGATTCATATAGATTGGAAACTGTATGGGCTACAGACTGTGGAGGGTTGGCACTCTTAAGACTGAGAGGAAATATTCTATTCTTGGTCATTTCAACTTTGGCTATGAATCTCTTACTAGGGGGTTTATCATAAATAACACAATATGTATCATAAAACCTAATATCATACTGGTTTTGAAGTAATTGACCTATACTAATATTGACATTCAAATTAGGTACATAAAACACCTCATGGATAAGCTTCTTTTCATTTTGCTTAGTAAGTACATGATTAGTACCTTTTCCTTTTGCTGGAATGAGAAAGTCATCTCCTAGCTTGATATTAGTGACAACAGAGGAATCCAAACTAGAGAATAGTGACTTGTTACCTGTCATGTGATTGTTGCAACCGCTATCTAGTAGCCATAGATCAAAGGTACAGTGTTCTTCAGTTGCTTCATAAGACAAAAACATTACCCATGATGAGCCTTCTTTTTCTTTGGAGACATTGGCTCTGCTATTGTTCTAGTTATTGTTCTAGTCGTCTTGCTTCTTTATGCATTCTCTTTCATAGTGCCCATACTTCTTGCAGTAGTTACATTGAACATTGGACTTATTGGTCCATCTCTTGCCTCTCCCCCTTTGACCTTAAGAGTTGTGAGAGTGATCTGAATGAGGTGAGTGTTCGTGATTGTGACTGGTTCTTTCTTTTGTAGTTGGAGACCCTCGACCTCTTCTTCCTCTACCTCGTCCTCCTCTGCCTCAAACTCTGTTGAGGGAAGCTTGGGTGCTGAAAGCATTGATCAACGACTCTTCTTCTTGATTGAGTCAAGCTTCATGAGATAGAAGAGATCCAATCAACTCTTCTAGGGTGAACTCAGACAAATATTTTGCCTCTTCTATGGGAGTCACTACCATTGCAAACTTCTTGGAGACACTGAAAAATCTTTTGAACAACGATCTTTTGTTCCATTAGTTCATCATAGGTTTGGAGTTGGGTCACAATACCCGAAACCCTAGTCATGAATGACTCTTTCATCTTCAAACTTTCAAATTGAAGGCATTGGGTTTGGATTCTTACCGTTTTAAAGCCATTGGTTCCCTTGTACGCAGATGCAAGCACATTCCAAGCTTGATATGTGATGGTAGCTCCTGAGATCCGCGAGAAAATGGATTCCTTAGTGCAACTTTGGATCAGCCATGTGGGTGTGAGATACACTCTTATTCGCATTATTCATTGCCGCCAGAGCAGTGGGATTCTTTGAACTCGATTTCCACCATATCCCAACATTTGTTGAGCTACAGAAATGTCTTCATATTTATAGACCAAAAGTGATAGTTAGCTCAGGTCAAGTTTCAATGAGCTGGTAATGGCCATCTTCCCCTTTTTTATGACAAAAATCGAGCACCCTTCCTATGCAATGGCAATGAGGGGCCTGGTGCGGTGCCAAACATGTACGTAAGTCCCAGCAGTTCAGCGTATTCCAAAATAGATTAAGATACTCCTGCTTTATAAGCTGTTCACAAACGAAAAAAGAATCTTTCATCCTTGATTTTACATAACACCAAAGACTGCTAGTTAACAGGCCGCATTCAATAAGTTGTCTGGAAGGGCTTGTACGTTTTTAAAGCTTCAGCAACACCCACTATGGATCTGATGGCAGATGCAATTGAAACAACGAGACAAACTACACTCAATATTTGCATAGCAACCCACCCTGAAGACCAGCGCCGGATCTTATTCTGTGCTATGTACATCGTCATTGGAAAGTATACTGTCAAGGGCCAGAATGCCAAGGCGCCCAGAAGTCCAACAATATTGTTAAAGAATGGAAGCAACATGGAAATCAATGTGGTGCTCGATCACCACAAAACCTGTCCTCCACACCAACCTGAACAGATTCACCTTATATGCCCCATACAAACTGTACTCCTTCTGGATGAACTCTCTTTGTTTCCACCTTTTACTGGACCATCCTTCAATAAATGCAAACAATGGGTAGCAGAAAACCTGCACAAAGCCAAAGACAAACAATACAGTACGTCTACATCGATCTGACACCCCTCCACGATGGGGTATGGAGCTTTTAGTAAAAACACTAGCGACATATCATATCGTGATAGCGTCTAACATGTCTTAAAACTTGATTATGTATAGAGAAGTATGTACTTCCCCAGTAAGCAATTTCACCTCAATGACGTTTTGGCTCCCGGGTAAGATGGAAACACTAACGGTTATACTTACTTGATATGCACCAACCAAGTGGATAACAAGGGCAGCGTTGGCAATGTCAATCAGCCAAAAGGGATTGTAAAAGCCAAAGCCTGTCAACAAGTTTCCTGGTGCATTGTCGCCAAAAGCTGCGTAGCCCATGCAACCACACATCATGTAGAACACCGTTGTGGTTGCCACGGCCAGTAGCGTTGCTTTCTTCATCGTCTTGTTCTCTGCTGGAGGAGATTTTATTGTGTCCTGCCCGCATTTTCATTGGAATTAGTATCCTCATATTTCTTACCATGAAGCCACTGATCTCTTTCCTAATTAGGTAACACGGGAGCCTTCAGTAATATTGTATATAGTACCTGAATTTCTATGAGAATCAATGAATAGGAGTAAGCGAATGCAATGTTCCCAAGAGCTTGGAATGTCTTCCATATTTTCTTTGCTTTAGTCACAGTGCCAATTGTTGCTCCGGTGAGGCTCCCTTGAAAGTGTCCTATCTCTGAATTAGCACATCGAAACGTATAATTACAAAGCAGCTGATCTGAAGCCTTTCCGTTCTCCAATCGATCGCCTTCATGCATAGAAACGTCAGCTATATTGCCTTGTAATTCTACTTGAAAGTAGAAACGAGGAGGTGCGTCCTCAATCCGAGCCATTCTAACAAACGATGACTTGATAAAAGCAAAACGTCTAAATTGGATTGTGAGCAGCTGCAGCAATATCTCAACGCAAGCAGTTCGGAAACCCTTGGTTACGCAAATATATCAAATGCGTAGGCCAGAACAAACCACAACTCTTTCTTTGCTTGAGACAGGGCTTAGGACACAGATATTTATAGTTGTATTCCAATAAATAAGCACAGTAAATCCATGCGCATTCCTTGAGATCCCTTAACCATGAATAATTGTCATAAAATATGGCAAATCAAATCGAAGCTTACAATGTTTTTTTGGAAAATCATACCATAACTTTGATAATGGTATGGAAAATTGGTTTCTAATTTTGAGAAAACATACCTTAACTTTTTAATTTTGAGAAAACATACCATCACTAACTTTGATGATGTATGGAAAATTGGTTTCTAATTTTGAGAAAACATACCTTAACTTTTTAATTTTGAGAACACATACCATAACTAGCGTTGATGATGTATGGAAAAGTGGTTTTTAATTCTGAGAAAACCTACTATCATTTTGAGAATAGAAATTGGTAATGGAGTAAGGTCTAAAATTGTTTTTAATTTGTTATATTTTTAGATGTCATAAAAATAAAGGTCAATCAATTAAGATATCTAAAAGTTAATTAATTAAAATATACAAATAAATATTTGGTAAGAATAAAAAGCTGCATTATTGATAAATAGCAATTATAATCAACTAAGATATCCAAAAGTTATTTAATTAAAATGTGCAAATGAATATTTGGTAAGAATAAAAAGATACATTATTGATAAATAGCAATTATCATTTAGCTTTAAGTGGACTTGGTTTTCTCTAATAACATTACTCATAGCACCATTAATTGTTGTCTTCACTGCTTACATTTACAAATAGCGTCAATGAGCCTCATTGCCAAACCAATATGACAACTGAATTATGATAAATTTCACTTTAAAAAATGCTAAAATTAATTTATGTTTTTATTTGTAGTTTATTATGGTAATGTAACCCAGAACCACAATAAAATGCACATGTCTCTACTCCATATAATCTATGCTAAAGCAGGCATATGTGTGGTAAAACTAAAAGGCATTGTTAGGACTCATAATTACACACTAGGTTGCAGAGGGTAAACCCCAAGGTAACAACAAAACCACTTTAGGAAATGAGAGCTCGCTTCTTCCTTTCCATAGAGGGATCTCTCACACGATATTTATCAAGACCAGATTTAAAGATAAAACAAATTCAGGTTGAGTTCATGGTTGAAACACGGTAACCACAATTGGGCTATGGAGTCACAAATTGTAGATGAGTTACAGAACACTTTGTAGGTGAAGATCCACAGAGGCAAACTAGCACTCGGTTATAGTCAAATAGTTGTTTATATGGTGATAAAGAGAATAAAAACAATCCATCAACACATAGCATCTAAGGATGAATTTTGCATCAATTTTGGATGGAAAGATTTTGGTGGATACCTTAAAACAATAGCGAGAGCATACAAGATGAATTATGAACTATTATACACTTATTCCAGGCATGAAGAACACATAATGGAAAGATTAACAAGAATACATTTACAGAGGAAAGAAAATAACACACTGTAATTACGAATCACACAGGAATTTATGCAACAACAGCAAGCATTTTGCTCTGCAAATTTTATTAGCAAATATCTCAACAAATCATAACACAAAATTATTATGGGTTCCAACCATGTATCCCTCTATGGAGGGCATATTTATAGTTTCCTAAGCTCCCGAGACCAACCTCGAAACAGAGCTTAAAACAATTTCGACATGAAAAATAAATTCATAACAAAACTTATGACTTGGAAAATCTGCCATGATCATAAAACCAAACAGAAAACAGACGCTGGAGCTTGGTTGATGAATTCGTTGAGGATTTTTAACAACAGGGATGTTGAAAACGACCGGTTCGAAGGTTTCCGCCATGGCCTGCAATGCATTTCCTCATTCTCTGTAATTTCCCTGTGAAAATCATTTTGGATCGTAGAAATTCTCTCGAGATTCATTCCGCACCGTCGATCTATGGTCTACGAAATGTGGAAGATGGGCTGACGGCCTTTCCAAGGTTTAGTTTTTTATTTTCCCGCCTTCGCGTCATCCTTTCTGCCCCTTTGTTTTTCGCACCGTCAATCTTCATCGGATCTATTTTCAGTTGTTGATCCGATGTTTGCGAAAAATCGAAAATCCTGTCTTTTTTGGCTTTTGGCCTTCAAATTTACCTCTACCTTCGGGATAAATCTAGACCATTGATCTGGATGTGGATGGTTTCTGGACCATAGATCTGGTGGATATCGAAAATCAGAACTTTAGCTTTTCAATACCAAAACATTCATCTTTCTGGTTTCCGGTATCCTCCCTTCTTCTTTCTTTCTGCACCATTGATCTGCGTCGATGATTTTCGGACCATAGATCTGGTGAATATTAGAAATCAAAACTTCATCTTTTCAAGACCAAAACCTTTTTCTTTTGCTTTCCGATCCCGGAGAGCAAAAATAAAAAATCAAGAATTTAGCTTTCCGGGACCGAACTTGTCTTTTCCCGATTCCAAATTTTACTCGTGTGCGTTCTAGCCGTTGATTTACCTCATATCCATTATTTACCGTCGGATATAGAATACAGGAGGTGGAATTCATTCCAGATCTCAAAATTTCCTTTCAAACACGTGAATACCTTCATCAACAATCTTTTAATGTTCTATGATGTGAACATTTTCATACCTCATTCATCGGTATTCACCAAAACCCTTGCCAATTACTTAGCCCAGAAATGGTGCTAACAACTGGCTCCAACTCGGGATGTTATCTTCCATGCGAGGTAATAAAGAACCCCATAGACCATGTGCCAAATCCATTGGGCGGCTCCAGGATTGTAGACTTCAAACTTTTTACTTTTCTATTTTTTACCTATAAGTGAAAAATCAAAGAAAACTAGAAAAATGGAAACCCCTTCACATATTAGGGCCTTATCTTCGGGCTTAAAATCTTCTGGCTTCACCATCTGGACTGTTAGAAATATAAAGAAAGAAAAATATTTACAACTATGACATAGAAATTACATCCTATTTCGGGACAAATTATTCTTAAGATATATCCCATTTACTAGGCCTCCTTTCAGCTGAGATCCATCCTGATGATGTAAAATAAATGCATTGTTTCCTCTGTATGCTATTATGATGTAGGGACCCACCCACATGTGATCAAATTTTCCATGTTTATCCTCTTTGGGAGTATCCCATTTCAAGACCAAATCCTTAATCTGGAACTTTTCTTCCTTTACATTTATGTCAAAGGTTTTCTTCATTCTTTCTTGATGTAACTGTACTTTATCATATGCTCTGTCCCTTACTTCACTTAATTCTATGATCTACTTAATCCTTTTTTATATATGGTTGATTTCATCCTGTTGCTCCTGCAATAGTTTCATGATTGGTACACCAAAGGATGCTCGAAAAACCACCTCAGCTCCATATACGAGTTGGAATGGTGACATTCCAATGGCTCTTTTAGTGTTGATTATATCATCCCACAAAGCATATCTCAGCTTTTTGTGCCAGGCCATTTTGTTATCTTCCAACAAATTCTTAATGATTCTTACTAGGCTTTTGTTTGAAGATTCAGCCTACCCATTACCCTGTGGGTAATATGTAGTAGAATGATTTAGGTTAATATGGTACTTGTGGCAGAAAATTACAATTTTCTTGGATTTGAAAGCAGGAGCATTATCTGTTACAATCCTTATGGGACAACCAAGCCTGGATAAAATATTCTCTTCCAAGAAACCCATTATTACTGCATTTGTGGCCCTTATTGTAGGAATTGCCTCAATCCACTTATTGAAGTAGTCAATAGACATCAAGATCCATCTATGTTTTCCTGAGGAGTTAGGATTTATTTCTCCAATAAAGTCCAATCCCCACTACCGGAAGGGTGCTTATACTGATATGGGGTTTAGAGGAAGTGAGACCACTTTTCTTTTGCCATCAAATATCTGGCATTGGTGACATGTAGTAGTATCCTTGTAGGAATTTGAGAACATTGAAGGATAGTAAAAACCAGCCCTCAAAATTTTGTTTGCAGTCACTTTCCATGAATGATTTCCACCACAATATCCCTTGTGAAATTTTGTCATTGTCTATTTAGATTCATTCTCCAAGAGGTAGTTTAGTAGAACGCCACCAGGGTCTTTCCAATAGAGGTATTTGTTCAAAATACAGAACTTAGCGGACTTTAGCTTTATTGATCTTTCCCTTTCCCTGCTCAATTCTATAGGAGCCTATAAATTTTGAAATACATATACAATATTAGAATACTAAGGGGATACAGAGAAATAAGGGATTACATGTACCTATGCATCAAGTTGATTGTAATGAATAGTCAAAAAATTCACCTACAAGGATTCACAATTTGAGTCAGCCATCATCTTAGCAAGCCCTTTCCATTTGATGAACTTGGTGGGATTGATTTCAATGGCATATTCTAACAACACAACAATTCAATTTGCTCTCTTTCCTTCTGGGTCTGGCTGTGTAAGGATGCTCTTCACTATATTACTGAGAACATAGGAAATTATGTGTGATTGAAGAATGTAAACCCTAAAATATTTTAAAGACTTGACTAAAGCATATTCATGTTTCTCCATAATATCATACTTCAATTCCCCATCCCTCAACATCTTACTGAAAAAGGATATAGGATGCTCAACAGCTTGACTATTCTTCTGTAACAATACTCCAGCAATGGGTTGGTCAGAAGCATAAGAAAAAATCAGAAAATATTTGGTAAAGTAGGTGCTTACCAGGATAGGTTCCTCTCTGATAGCTTGCTTGATGTCTCTAAAATACCTCCTTGCCTCTATGGTCCACTTGATCACATGATATTTCTTTAACATGTTAGTGATGTTCATTAGAATCTTAGCAAAACTAGGAATGGATCTTCTTACAAAGTTTACCTACCCAATGGAATATTGTACTTCTTTTTTTCTTCTTGGCTCTTCAACTTTAATGATTGCATTGATCCTTGTTGGTTCAACTTTTATGCTATCCTTAGAAATGTTGTGTCCCAACAATTTCCCTTCTTCTAATGCAAAGTTTGACTTTCTGGGGTTCAGTGATATTCCATACCTTTTGCATTCCAGGAAAATTTTTTCCAAGTGTTTGGGATATTCCCTGTCAGACCTTGAGCATACTGTAATTTCATCCATGTAGACCTCCATAAGCTTGTCCTTCTCCTCTGCAAATGCAATTTCCATAGCACGCTAGAAAGTGGCCCCTGCATTCATTATCTCAAAATTCATTTTGGCATACATGAATGTACCCCATGGTGTAGTGAATGCATTATTCTCTTGGTTTTGAGGAAATACTTTGATTTTATTGTATCTAGAGAAGCCATCCATGGTTGAGATCCTTTCATCCCCCACCACTTTTTACAGAATATGCTCCATTTTTTGCAAAGGATAGTTGTCTTTTATAGAGACTTTGTTTAGGTTCTTGAAGTCTATGCATAGTCTGATCTCACCATTCTTTTTCCTGAAAGGTACCATATTTTCTACCCACTTATAAAACCTCAGAGCCACTATGATCTTGGCATTGAACAACTTTCTGATCTATTTTTCAATGACAACCAATAACATAGGATTGATTCTTCTCAATTTCGGCTAGAAAGGTCTCTCACCTGGTTTTATAGGAATTGTATATTGTATGATTGATGTATCATACTCCTTCAAGTCTTCATAGCTCCAAGAAAATACATCTGTGTGTCTTTTCATCAGACTGATATATTCCTCTTTTTCTTTGGCAGGTAGCTTCTTTAACAGTTTCATGATTATGGAATTTTCTTCAGTTCGTATATTCTTTTCTTCCACAACATCATCAACATGTTTCATTTTTGGGTCTCTAGCCACATCATTCTGATCAAACAATTTCTCTAGAGGGATCAGGCCTCTCAGGATGTGATTACTTTTCAATTGAACTATGTCTTTCCCCCCTAGTGAATTCGTCAATATTTTATTTTCATCACTGTCTTCGTCACTCTCTTCAACATCTAGGATATTTTCAGCTTTACAATCTTCATTATCTATATGTGTATTTACAAACTCCCCACATAATTCTAAAAACCTCTTTATCTGCATGTCATCCTCAAATACCTACAAGTATTTGGAATTATTTGGTATGGAAGTTCTGTTTATAATGTCAACCTTATACTTCTTTTGGACAGTAGTGGGAGTTTTTAATTTTCTAGCAGCAACCGCTAAGGAGTCAACCATTGTGTTTTCATATCTGGAGACCACTCTGATTGTATACTCGGTAAAATAATTAACAAACATGTCCCACACTTCATTTTTATAGGCTCTCACTTTAGGATGCGTCGTTTGATAGCTGTCATTTAGCTAATTTATTACTAGTTCGGAGTCTCCTATGACTTGTATCATTTTGGCTCCCATATATTTCAAGGCATGCAACCCTAACAATAAAGCTTCATACTCTGCCACATTGTTAGTACATTCAAAGTTCAACTTATAAGGCAGAATTTCAAAATCCCTGATGGGAGAAATGATATACACACCTGCACTAACACCAAACTTAGCAACTTATCCATCAAAATGCATGGTCCAAAGACCTTCTTCTTTATGTTTCCTTTCTTGAGCCTCTCATCTTTTTGCATACTCTTCCTCTTCCTTCACTTCAATGGGTATAGGAGTTTCGGGATCACAGGGACAGTCATCATTAAAGAAAATAGAAGATCATAGGTCTGTATCAACAACATATATAGCATGATTACCTGGTGATTCTTGGCTGTTGACTACATAAGGGGACTTTTCTCACTATACAGTCTTTTATTTCCACCAATCCTAGGAATGGTAGCACAGGACATGTCCATCTGCAAACTTCCCTTCAATTTTGAAGTCCATGTCCTTGATAGCAATAAGCCAAATTTTGGAGGGATGTCTGCCACCACCAAATCCATTACTATAGTCTTGGATGGAATTTTAGTCAATGTTACTACCATATCTTTTACAATCCTAAACATTTTATCTTCTGGGAATCAAATGAGTACATATCTTTATAGGGTCTAGTGACCTCCAAACCCAGACTTTCTACCACTATTTTAGGCATTAGATTGTGAGAGGCACCATAATCAATCATAGCATTATGTACAATCATGGCATGTACATTCAGAATCAAGTAAAAAGGAGGAGCTTCTTCATCATCTACATTTTCACACTTGACCCAAAAACAATGGTAGGGGCATCATCATCCACCTCTAAGATATCAAGTTGAAAATCCCCCTGGTTCCTGGCCATGTCTGATATCTTGTTTCTGTACTCTCTGTTTCTTAACAAATCATTGAAAGGAATGGACACTTTCAGTTTGGATAGCTCTGAATGCAAGTTAAAAGTGGAAGCAACTTTCTCTACATCCACCAACGCTGGTTGTCTAACTTCTTTAAATTTTTCTACTTTATTTACAGGTTCTTTATATTCAACATGTTCTTTTTGTTTTTATTTTCAGTTTTCAATATTTTGTTGACTATTGGAAGGTTGGTTTTGATCTAAACTCCCTTTATTCACTGCGACATATCTATTCCTCATTTTCAATTTTCTCTGAACATCATCAATAGCATGTAGGTACCCTCTTTGGTACTGTTCAAATTTTTCCTCCAACTCCTTATTTGAATCCTCCTGGGAAAATATACTATGTTCTTATTTTGTAAGGTATATCTCAGAATCCAACTCAAAAAAATGGTGAATATGATCTTCAATGGACTCAACATCATCTTCAGCAGCAACATAATTTTAAGGGAAGGGTGGCTGTATTGGCTGATCATTTGGTTTTCTCGGATTCCTCACATCCCTCTATCTGATCTATGGAGGTGGGGGAGGGTTAGGCCTTCCAAAGTTAGGATTCCTAATATGTGGCTTATTTGGTCCTCTATTCACTAGTTTATTTTCCACGGTTAGCCTATCCATTAACTTTTCCATCGTCTTCATCATCATTTCAAATTTGATATCATTTGAAAAAGCAGTAGCAGAGGTAGAAGGTACATGTTATTCTCTAACATTTCTTTTTTCTACTCTCTGCTTGATTCTCTTGCTCACCATCACATGTGTTTGCTTCTACTTCTAGGGAAACTTGAAACATGGCAGGGAGACCTGTTGATTTTCTTTCTCTTAATAATAAGGCAAAGTCAACATCAAATGCATAAGAATAGTGGAGTTTAGCAGAGCCTACAAGGGGTTTTATGTCAGGTGGAATGGAGTTGTACTCCCTCATAAATCTACTGGAAAACTCATGGAAAGAATCAAAACCTCCCTTGTTCAGGCTATTATACTAAGAAAGCACCTGCAGAGGGATTTTTTTATCATCTGACCTTTCTAAAAATGCATTATGGAAATCTTCAAAGGTGGCAACGGACCTAGCAGGTAGATCCTTGAACCACTTATTTGCCTCCCCTTATAGGCTTTGTGCAAATAACCTCATCTTCACATCATCATAATTCACTTCTTCCAAGTCAATGAAGTCTTCAAATCTATCCACATGGTATCTAGCTATGAATTTTCCCTCCCCATCATATAATGTAATTCTTTGGGCATAATTTAGGGGAAGGTCATGTAATGCAGCAGGTAAGTCCAAAGGGGAAAACCTAGCAGCCATTGGTCTAGGTGGATGTGGAACAAGAAGAGGAGCTTGAAAAGGTGGAGGGGATTGGACCACTGGTCAGATATAAGGCTGAGAGTTTTCAATGGTGGGATTTATTACACCATTTCCCCAAGCATTTTGAAGGTTCTTCCAGAGAGAGTCAAGCATATATGACTCTAACTTGCTAGGATTTAGTTATGCATCTTTCAAGTCAGATTCTGATTTAGACTTTAGTAATTACCTTTCAAAATTGGTTTCCCACACAGAATCTTGTATGCTATGAAAATATTGAGTAGATGAATTTCCAAATTGATGAATATCAAGTTGATCTCTTCCTTTATTTCTAAACAGTATATTAGGGTTATCCACACTTTGTAAGAATTTGGTGTTAGGATTACCTTGTGTATGTGGCCACCTGGAATCCAGGATTCCTTCTGCAATTCACTCAGTACCAATGTGGAGTCGCCAGGGAAAAAATACAACGTATCTAAAATGTTGGAGTCTCTGTTTTCCCATAGAAACCCTTCTTCTTTGAATCTTTGTCATCTTCGAGGGATGATTTTTATTTCATTCCCTGCAAACAACACCACTTTGTTAGCACTTAGAATTACACCCTAGGTTGTAGAGGGTAAACCCCAAGGTAATAGCATAACCACTTTAGGAAAGGAGATCTGGATTCTTCCTTTCAAGAGAGGGATCTCTCACATGATATTTATCAAGGCCAGATTTAAAGATAAAACAAATTCAGGCTGAGTTCATGGTTGAAACAGGGTAAGCACAATTGGGCTATGGATTCACAAATTATAGATGCGTTACAGAACAGTTTGCAGGTGAAGATCCATTGAGGAAAGGAAGCACTCGGTTACAGTCAAATAGTTGTTTGTTTCGCGATAAAGAGAGAATAAGAACAATCCATCAACATAGAGCATCTAAGGATGAATTATGCATCAATTTTGGAGGGAAATATTTTGGTGGATACCTCAAAACAATAGCCAGATCATACAAGATGGATTCTGAACTATTATACACTTATTCCAGGCATGAAGAACACATAATGTAAAGATTAACAAGAAGACATGCACAGAGGAAAGAAAATAACATACTGTAACTACGAATCACACAGGAATCTCTGCAACAACAATAAGCATGTCTCTACAACTTTTATTAGCAAAGATCTCAATAAAGCATAACAAAAATTCTTATGGGTTCCAACCCTGTTTCCCTCTATGGAGGGAATATTTATAGTTTCCTAAGCTTCTAAGACCAACCTCGAAATAGATCTAAAAATAGTTTCAGCATGAAAACAAAATTCATAACAAAATGATGATCTCACAAATCCACCATGATCATAAAACAAAACAGAAAAAACGCGTTGGAGTGTCCATGATGAATCCGTAGAGGATTTTTGACATCAGGGATGCTAAAAACGATCGGTCCAATGGGTTTCGCCATGGCCTGCAATGCTTTTCCTCCTTCTTTGTAATTTTCATGTAAAAATCAGTTTGGACCGTAGATATTCTCTTGAGATTCATTCCGCACCGTCGATCTATGGTTTGCAGAATGCAAAATATGGGATGATGACCTTTCCATGGTTTAATTTTTCATTTTCCCGCCTCCACATCATTCTTTCTACCCCTTTGTTTTCCGCATCATTGATCTGCATTGGATCTATTTTTAGCTGTTGATTTGAGGTCTGCAGAAAACCCAAAATCCCTTCCAAATCCTGTCTTTTTCAGCTTCTGGATTTCAAATTAAACTTTACCTTCGGGATCAATCTGGACCATTGATCTGGATGCGGATGGTTTCTGGTCCATAGATATGGCGGATATTGGAAATCAGAACTTCAAATTTTCAAGACCAAAACCTTTGTCTTTCTGGTTTCTGGTATTTTCCCTTCTTCTTTCTTTCTACACCATTGATCTACACGAAATATTTTCTTAACATAGATATGGCGAATATCGGAAATTAGAACTTCAAATTTTCAAGACCAAAATATTTGTCTTTCTTCTTTTCGATCCCGGATAGCAAAAATCGAAAATCAAGACTCTAGCTTTCCAAGACTGAACTTATTTTTTCCCGATTCTGACTTTAATCACACACTTTATAGCCATTGATTTAACTCGGATCCATTATTTACCATCGGATCTAGACTGCTGTCACATCCCTACCCCTCATCTCGGCGGAGAGGACGTGACATTACCGCTAACAATACGGGAAAACTAGCCCCATGAATGTAATATATAAATGCATTGGTAATAAAATAATATGCAGATGTATAAATATTTAACATAGAGTGGAAACAAATACATTCCATTCATTCACATGTTCATCTTAATTGATTAGCAAATGTAAATATATTGATTTAAACACAAGAATACTTATCTTGGAAGTGAAGCTTGTCCCACAACCAGCTATCTCGCTGCAACGTTCCACCCAACCATAGGCCACTATGCTCATCAATCTCTTAGCAGCATTGTCGTCCCCGAGCTGGGCATGATTCCCGCAAGGGATAAGGAACACTAGAAGGCTCACACATAGCCAAGCCAACACAATTGGGTTTATCAGGCTACAAAGGAGCTGTAAAGGCTAACTACTAAGCTAGTGAGCTCAACCACAGAGCTATGGACACCTACACCAGATCTAGCTTGGCTTGTAGAACATCTACCCACCCAACACAAGGAAGCACCCTCTTCTCTGCTACACAGTCCCTCGGGCTATTCCTTCCCTTCCAACGCTATTCAAGGTGTTGAAAGAAGAAAACTATTCCCCTAGATATGTCTATGAGGTTCCTTCACACACTAGGTTTATCAAGCTGGTCAGACCTCATTTCCACTGCCAATTTAGTTCAGACCAAAGCACAGATGCATACATAGCAAGATACACAATTCTGGGTTGAGGGAAATAGTTTTGGCAAGAAAACGAATTGCCAAGATGGGTGAAAACAAACCCCTAATAGCAATTCGATTCCTAGGGACGTTTTGCCCCTAACGTGGCCAAAATAGACTCAACAACACCCAAGAAATCGTGGGTCTCTTCTCCCAATCGTTGGGAATTACCAAAAACAATTTCCATCTTGGAAAATAATGGGGAAATGTAGCCAAATCGTGGGGGAGGAAACCCACCCACTGATCATTATCAAAAACGAATTCCCATCATGGGGAAATTGAAGAAAACGACTTCCCACATGAGGGAAAACAAACAGTAAACCAGAAACGTGAGGAAGCTGAGGCACATGAGTGCATGAAGAGAAAAATGCCTTCCTGCGGAGTGGGAAATTTTTTTTTGAGATCCAAATTTGTAATGGATCATTATCGATCACATACATATATGAAAGGAAAAATTACTGGTATATGACTTCATTCTATTGATCATTTCAATATTTCTCTTGTTTGATTCAAACAATTTATATTGCATCATCCAAAAATTAAAATGGTTTCATAGTTACCTCGAGTATTGGGAGAATCCTTATCTTTCTTTCTTTCACTTGATTCACTCTATATATGTCACAAGAATATTTTTTCTCTTTTAAGAAATAGATTTTTATAGGTTTTCTCTGCGTGAGTGCATGAGGAAAATATCCTCTGCGTGAGTGGTGTGTAGCTGCTCTCTTCCACGTGAGGGAAAATGGGAAAAAAACGTTCCCCCTTGGGCAAGCGTGTGGTCAAGGCTGACAACCCTGCCATAAATGACGACTGCCCATACTCTACAAACCCCAAGGCAATAACTGCCCAACTAGCTTTGGAGAATTTAATTAGTTGATGAATAAGAGAAGAAATGGTGGTTGGAAGTTGATGGGTTCTCCTTTTGACACTTGTATTTTCCCCATTGGCTCAGAGGTTAAATGTTCCACCCCCCCTTATCCTTTGGAAATCATGCCCCCATTTTATTATTTGTTGCATTGGCATAGCTGGTTGTGGGTTTTTTTCAATTAAATTGCGTATTTACATGATGTCCAAAAATTATAATGTGCTGGCTAGCAAAAAACACCATCGGCATCAATTTTAATCACCGAACCTAAAACGATAAATCAATGGTGGGGATTTTTCCTTTAGATCCACACCACGATTAAATACAATATAAACATCATATACATTTTTAATGCAAACAGGGTCAAAACCGAGGTGTTACAACTGCAGGAGGCAAAAGTCAGATTTAACACTTTTGTAACCAAACCTTACCCAGTTTCGGACTTTCGCTCCCGATTTTCCTTGTGCAAAAATGATTTCTGGCCTTTGATATTTTCCATGCAGACCGTCCATCTCCTATTATTATTCAACTAAGGGAGGATCTCTTCATTTATAAGCATTTTCAAAGTCGGAAATCCGAATTTCTTATGTATTTGTTCATTCTGGATTTGAAAATGTCCTTTCAAACGCCTGTAGACCTTCATAAATAGTATTTTAAGGTTCTATGATGTGAACATTTTCATACCTCATTCATCATTATTGGCCAAACTCCTTGCCAATCACTTAGCCCATAAATGGTGCTAACAGGCATTGTGAAAAAAAAGGAAATCGTGTCACCGTCGAGCTACACTATATACAATAGGCGGTCCATGTGATCCACTCTGCACATGTGAACTGCTGCATATGGAATTCGTCATTTTGTCATGGTGAATGATCATAAGCTACCTATCATATGTCTTTTCTGTTTCGAGCATAAGAAATTAGTGTACTTTTAAAAAAAATATGTCACATTATTATTTTTTATATAAGGGTTAATATATTAGTACATCTATATAGTTTGTGGTTGGATCATGTTTATGTTAAGAATTGTAATATCAATTGTTTATTATAGTGAATAGTGCATTAATTAGTTGGTTAGTCAAGACTAGTTGATTTGGTCACGTTACTTAAAATCAGTGACCCATAGTATTTGTTGACCCGTGGTATTAACCCATAGTTTTGCTATTATGTAGTCTTATAAATACTTGTGAAGCAATTTTCCCATGGTGTTTCATCATTTCTTCTTCGTTCATTTGGTAATCTTTAACATGGTATGGCCTAATCCTTTCTTTTTGGTTTTGAGTAATCCTATTCACAAAGTGAAAAACACACACAAAGATCATATTGGAGAGATTCTTGAAGATGGAGCTACAAGAAGAGATTGAAGGAGTGAGAGATCTATTAACACCATAGGGATTAAGACAAATATTTGATGGAAATAATCATGGAAGTAAGAAGTTTGTTAAGGTCACAAGATTTGTGGCATTTCATAGCTAAAGAGTATCCCATTCATCTAGAAGCACTTAAGGCTTTGACAAAGTTCTTGAAAGAAAGACAATATAGATTATTCCATTTTTCATGACATTGCTTCAAAAAGAGAATGGGATATATACTCAAATAAGTGTTTAGTGAGGAACAAACTGTATAAGAAGATGACTTTGCAAGTCATGCAATGTACGAGGAAGTCAGAAATCCGAATTTCTTATGTATTTGGTCATTCTGGATTTGAAAATGTCCTTTCAAACGCCTATAGACCTTCATCAATAGTATTTTAAGGTTTTATGATGTGAACATTTTCATACCTCATTCATCATTATTGGCCAAAATCCTTGCCAATCACTTAGCCCATAAATGGTGCTAACAGGCATTGTGAAAAAAAAGGAAATTGGGTCACCGTCGAGCTACACTATATACAATAGGCGGTCCATGTGATCCACTGTGAACATGTGAACTGCTGCATATGGAAGTCATCATTCTGTCGTGGTGAATGATCATAAGCTACCTATCATATGTCTTTTCTGTTTCGAGCATAAGAAATTAGTGTACTTTTAAAAAAATATGTCACATTATTATTTTTCATATAAGGGTTAATATATTAGTACATCTATATAGTTTGTGGTTGGATCATGTTTATGTTAAGAATTGTAATACCAATTGTTTATTATAGTGAATAGTGCATTAATTAGTTGGTTAGTCAAGACTAGTTGATTTGGTCACATTACTTAAAATCAGTGACCCATAGTATTTGTTGACCCATGGTATTAACCCATAGTTTTGTTGTTATGTAGTCTTATAAATACTTGTGAAGCAATTTTCCCATGGTGTTTCATCATTTCTTCTTCATTCATTTGGTAATCTTTAACATGGTATGAGAGGGTATGGCCTAATCCTTTCTTTTTGGTTTTGGGTAATCCTATTCACAAAGTGAAAAACACACACAAAGATCATATTGGAGAGATTCTTGAAGATGGAGCTACAAGAAGAGATTGAAGGAGTGAGAGATCTATTAAAACACCATAGGGATTAAGACAAATATTTGATGGAAATAATCATGGAAGTAAGAAGTTTGTTAAGGTCACAAGATTTGTGGCATTTCATAGCTAAAGAGTATCCCATTCATCTAGAAGCACTTAAGGCTTTGATGAAGTTCCTGAAAGAAAGACAATATAGATTATTCCATTTTTCATTACATTGCTTCAAAAAGAGAATGGGATATATACTCAAATAAGTGTTTAGTGAGGAACAAAGTGTATAAGAAGATGACTTTGCAAGTCATGCAATGTACGAGGAAGTCAGTCTAGAAGACTATGTTTATGAGGCAAACAATCTTGATTCAGTTATGTTTGATAATGAAAACAAACCTGCCAATGTAGCAGTACCCAATGATGTGATTGATGGTCTCTTAGAGAAAGAGATAGTTGATAGCAACATAGAAGTTGCAACACTTTATGAAAATGATGAAGTCAATGATGAAGTAGATTCCATTGATGAAGAACCCGAATATGTGATTGTTCTCCAAGAAAAGCTGAAATATATTCATAATTTTTCTAACAAAAATTTTCAGTGTGCAAGTAACGTAGACAACAAGAAAAACCATGTTGAAACAGAAGAAGAATATTTGCACCATGTTCCAGAAGCTACATAAGACACTGAAGAACGCCTACTTAGCATCAAGATCTAGAAGACAAAGAAGAAGAAGCCTAAGTACACATCAAGGAAGCAAGTAAAGATGAAGATTTTGACTGAAATGTAAAGTAAAGATGAAGATTTTGATTGAAATGTAAGCCTAGCTGAGAAAAACATCTGTTTGCAATGATAGTGTTGAAGTATTGTCTCCCTTGATATTTTTGCATTGATAGTGTTGAAGTATTGTCCCCCTTGATATTAAGGGGGTGTGTTAAGAATTGTAATGTCAAGTGTCCACTATGGTCAATAGCGCATTAATTAGTTGGTTAGTTGAGTAGTTGATTTGGTTACATTACCTAGAATTTGGTGACCCATGGTTTTGGTGCTATGTAGTCTTATAAATACTTATGTCAATATTGAGAATGCATTCCATTGCCTTGGCAATCAATATGTCAGGTGTGTGTTGCTTATTTTATTGTGTCTTGTAACTTAAGAGTTTATAGGGATTAAATAGTTGCAAAATGATGATAGAGTTTTACATTCTTCTAGGTGAACTAGTTCAAGTTATTCATATATAGCTACATGTTATCATCCTCATTTTTCCTCTTATTGTTTTTTTATCTCTCCATAAACTATTGGATATCCATTCATGAGTTATGATATCTATACATCTCCACTAGTTATCCATTAATCAACTATCATAATTAATTATTTAGGATTTCAAATTAGTGAACCCCAAATTCTCAAATAAAATTACTTATGAAAGTAAATAAATTAAATACCTCAAAAGAAAAAATACTAATTAATTAAAATAAATAAATTAAATACACAAAGAAGAAAATACTATTTAATTAAAAATACTTAATAAAAAGAAGTTATATATTCACAAGAATAAGTTTTTTTATTTATAGATATTAGATGAAGTAGTTTCGAAACCAACTTTTATAAGATCATGATTATGCAATGTTAATACTCTATATTTACTATTTCAATAAAACTAAGAAAAAAAAACCAAAAGCTATCATTGACATTTTTAAACTTCCAAAAACCAAAGTGATTTAGCATAGAGTCTCTCTTTCAAACACAAGTATGTGAATGTTATCTGTTGCAATCCTTAGTTGTAGTCCAAATTTTGAGTAAGCATCGGCCGGGCCATACCATACGGCCAACCTGTTGTGCTAGTGGAGTATAGTGATTGAAAGCAATGAGATAAATATAAATATAATAATAATATAAATAAAACAACTATAACAATCATTCCATCCATTAACCACTGCATCTACTTTACTGAGTGCCCTGCTTCATAATTGTTTTGTTGGGGAATTATTGTGATATTCATCCTGCTAATCAACTTCGCTTTGTTGTTTTTGGGAATAATTGTGATATTGTTTTGTTGGGGAATAATTGTGATATTCATCATGCCAATCGACTTCGCTGTACAAGATATTGCGGATCAAGAACTGGCATTAAGTGAGATTGGATTACAATACCGCATTTTCAAGGTTTGTTTTTATGTGTAAGGCAGTGGAACATCATGCAATACAGTAATAAACATTTATATCTTACTCCAAATTGAAAAAGGCATTTTATCTTCTTAATATTAAAAAGCTTAGTTGTACTATAACAAACCAAATGTACATAATATGTTGCATCTTTATTTAATCCAATATAATCTTCAAAATCGCATTGCAGCAATACTAAACGCTATAAACACAAGTCATCATCGTTTACAGCGAGAAGCGTGTCTAACCATATGTTGATCAGCAAAAATAACAACGTGACTCACAATTTTATCTCTGGTGGGTAACTCATGTTAATTATGATCTGCTCACGTACATAATAAGTTCAACCAGTTTTCCATGAGCAAAAGCAAGTTCAAGATCGTCTCTCGCCCATGAGATTTTCTCGGCTTTTTATTCGGTAGCTAATTTTCTCGGTATCTTCGGAGATTTGGGTTATGGGCACACCAGCAGAGAGGAGTAAAACAGAACCACCGAGCAAAAAGCAACCAATATATCAAAGGTTTTAAAGTTTGACGAAAGGTTGACGGATCTCGGTTAAAAAAAAAAACAAATCAACGTTTTTTTTCTTCAATTGTCAATCAGTCGCGGGCAAAGGCAGCCTGCTGCGGGCCATAAAAACTCAGATCTGGAAAAATAGAAATAAAACTCAGATCTGAATCTGCAATCTGAACTTTTGAAAAACTCCACGGTTTTTTTTTAAACTATTATTGTCCGAGCACTTTCTTTTGCTCAAGTAAATATTGAACGCTCTTCAAACACTCAACAGCAAATAGAGCTGAATTTGAACCTGAGTTTAGAAGATCTGGAATAAAAATAAATAAATAACAGATCTTATGCACAGATAGCAACTGAGGTATGCAACATGCCTTATGCAGCTTCAAACATCAGACAACATGCCTTATGCAGCTTCCAAACGTCCCTAGCTCGGGAGGTAAGCAGTTTAGAGTGCTTTTCACTGTGTGAAAAAGCTTACCTAGACAAGAGACATGGATCAGGTAGTAAGTTTTGATACTTTCTGATACTATGTGTTTCACAATGTTAAAATAAAGTTAAAAAAAACAATGGAATAGAGGCAATTGAATGCCTTCTCATTGTTATATTATTAGATTAGGTATAAATAACAAATACAAATAACAAATACAAATAACAATACTATGGGTGAATACCATTACTAGAAAAATACTATAGGTCACCTAACCAACTAAGTACAATTGTGACTACATTTTCCAACAGCAGTAACATTACAAACTTAGTTTGTCAAATTAATTTAACGAACCAATTTATTAATTTTTTAATGACTGGGATACATAAATATTGTGGATGATGATTCAAAAGTGCATGATCGAACTAGATTTTGGTCAACGTTAGAAACACAGACGAGATAATTTTGGAAGGATAAGGATAAGGTGGGTAGACAATAATGTGAATTAATAAAATAATCTTATTAAAGTGATTTTATTTCATCAATTAATAGCGATTTTTAATTTATTTATTAAAATGTTTTGTAAATGTTAGATTTATATATATTTAGATTGGTTTTGATTTATATAAATTTGGATTGGTTTTGTTACATTGTGATGTACCTCATGGTTTATGTGAGATTATGATGTTCATTTAAGGGTAGGGTTATTTATGATTATAATGTTCATTACCACATCTATAAAGAGTTAGGTTGCATTACCCCAACATCATCAAGGGTCACTTTGCATTATCCAGCATCCATTAAGGGTTAAGTTTCATTATCACATTTATGAAGACTTATATTGGATCACAACTTTCTTCCATGCTCATTTTGCATTATTTATATGTTGTATTATGGTTATGTTATTTAATGAATTTTGTTGCATTATGAGATTCATTATAACATTGTGCAAAGGTTGTGTTTAGTTTTTTCTTGTAATTATTTTGTTTCATTGGAACATTCATGAAGGGTTATGAAGAATTACATCATTAGTTGCTTTTATTGGTGGTTTTGTCGCATTGTGACATTAATAATTGGTTATGCTATGATGTGATGTTCATGATGGCTTATGTTGGAATGCGATATTGTTCCTGCATCTTTATGATTCAATATGGTTGTGTTGCTCAATGTAATTTGATGCAATACAGTACATAAATATTCAGGAAATATGTGAGAATAATTATCATAAAGTGATGTAAGCATGTGGGATTGTGGGAATTCGATAATCATCATTGAGAACATCATATTCCAACATTACCATTGTTAATAAGTATAAAATATGTTTCTTAAATGTCTTATTAGATTGTAATAGTGCAACAATCGTTTAATTATTATGTAAATAATACAAAAGTTAATTACTTTGTAATGCAATAGAGATTCGTTTTTGCAATGTTCCTAAAAGGTTTTATTATATTGCAATATGCATATGTTCGTTAATGCATTTTGATATTGTTTTTTTTATTAAAATTATCATATTTAATTAAATTATGCAATAGATGTAATAATAAAAAATTAGTTAATTGAAAATAATGTTATTGAATTGTTATCTAATTAATATGATATTTAATTAATTTATAATACAATAGAGATTATATATGTTCAGTTATGTTTGGTACATTCCTTTTTTTTGTTGATTAGTGAATGTATGAAGGGTTATGTTGGATTATGATGTTCATTAAGGCTTCATAAACATTAAGGGAGATTACCACGTAACCAATCGAACATAACATAAATCAAGTGTTAGGTTTGATCATAATGTCGATTGAGGGTTGTGTTGGATTGCGCGATTTCTCCATGGTTATGTTGCTTAATGTGTTTCATTGCTTTACAAGATTCTATGTATTGTAATTAGTTCGTTATTTTTATTAATTTATAATTGGTTTGAGATTTATGTCTGTAATGTTTGTCGAAGGTTCTATTAGATTGTAATAGTACAAAAACTGCATTAAGGGTTATATTTGATGGCAAGAACTTCATTGTTGTGATATAAATTCTGAAATTTATATTTAAAATGTTTATGAAGGTTTCGGTTATATTTGATACCTTCCTTTATTGTTTTGTCGCATTGCAATGTTTATGATATAAGTTATGTTTTATTACGACACTCATTGAGTGTTAAGATAGATTGTGACATTACTCCATGGTGATGTTGCAATATGGTTATGTTTCTTATTTCATTTTGTTGTGTTATGAGGTTTATAAAAATGTTATGCAACTCCTGGGTATGGTTAAATTTGGACTGGTTTTTTTCGAGTTTGTTGTACATCAAGGATTATGTCAGATTGCGATGTCGATCTAGTGTTAGCATTATGTTCAATTCTGCCATTTTTCGATGGGTATGATGCATTCTGATGGTGTTAGTTGTGGTGTCATGTTGTATTACAATATTTAATGTATGGTTTTGTAATGGGTGGGTTTACTTATCTTTCGAATTGTTTGGTTGTATTTTTATGTACGTCAAGTGTTATGTTTTGTTACAACATTCATGAATGTCCATGTTGCGTTATGACATCCATCAACTGTCATGTTGCATTAAAACATTCATCAAGGTCCATATTGCATTCCATCATTTTTCCATGGCCACGTCTCATTTTGGTTATGTTCATTAATTGATTTTATTGGATTATGAGATTCATTTGGAATGCTTTCATTATATTGCAACATCCATCAAGAGTTAGGTTTCATTACGACATTTACGAAGGAACATATTGGATCACAACTTTCCTCCGTGCTCATGTTGAATTATTTTTATGATGTATTATGGTTATGTTATTTAATGAATTTCATCACATCATGATATTTATTATAGGGCTGGTGCAAGCTAATGTTGGTCCCTTATGATGCGTTCATTGCAATGGACTTCTGGGAAAATAGAAATTTGAACGTCAAAAAACAATATTAGAGGTACCTACACAATGTTTTTGGAATACGGCGTAAGAATATGAAACGTAGACAATCAGATTACCTTCCGGAATATATAACTTTTATTTATGGAAACTAAGTATAAATCCCAAAAAATGAGGTTCTTCTAAGGTTGGTATGTTATTTTTTCCCAAAAAATAATGAATATGTTTGTGTTGGTCCACTCTTTTGGATACAAATGGTGGAATTTTGTGAAAAAATTTATATAGAGTTGTAGATTACATGTGTGTCTAGTGCAGTGTTATTTTTCCATATTTATTTATGTTATTTTTTTTTTAAATTAAGGAAGTCAATGATGCCCTAAAATGACAAGGTCGAGCGTTGGTCCATGACATCTTGGTCTTAACATAGTCAATGAACGATATTTTTTTTTAGGATGTAGGTCTTTGTGTCTTCTTGTGCGGGTTCTTTTCTATTTTCTAAATAGGTGATCCAATCAAAAGTTATCGCCTAAGCAAATAGCCTACCTTTTGTGTTAGATTGATGTTAGTCCATTTAAAATTAAATAAAAAATAGAAAAAGATAATAGATTTAAATAAAACTTATATATTCAGAATCTACAGACAGAGTTACACAAGTGTGTGAATTTTCATTAGTAGTGGACAAGTGTGGCATATGCAAAATCATGCATGAAATGGGAGAAGTGGTACAAACCATGTTTTCTGTCATAAGATAGTCCAAACCACTTGGTTTGGCAACTGGAACCTAAAACCAAAGCAACCAAGTCATCGACCACATAGGTTGGAAAAAAGGTACCCACCAAAATTCTAAATTTAAATCACACGTGCACATAATTTAAAAAATAACGCGCATGCACTAGAAGCACGATCATGTTTCTGAGTGCTTACGCATTAAACACGATTACACGCATAGGTTTAGTTGAAACTTTGCTTTGATTTTATTTTCAAGCATTTGCAATGGAATGATGATGATGACCATGACGATGATGACGAACAATGAAGATGAGGATGAGGAGGATGACGACAATGATGATGATGAGGATGATGACTATGATGAGGATGAGGAGGATGATGATGATGGAAATGACGACGTTGATGAACAATGATGGTGATGATGATGATGATGATGATGATGATGACGACGAGGATGATGATGATGATGATGATGATGATTACAATGATGAGGATGATGATGTTGATGATGATGACCATGACGATGATCATGAACAATGACGATGATAACGATGATGATGATGATGACGATGACGACGATGATGATGATGATGATGACTATGATGATGATGATGATAATGATTATGATGATGATGATGACGACAACGACGATGATGATGATAATGATCATGAATAGTGTGACTATGCTGACGATGATTATGATGATGATTACGATGATGAGGATGATGATGAGGATGATGATGACTATGATGGTGATGATAATGATGTTGACGATGTTGACAATGATGAAGACTATGATGAGGATGAGGATGATGATGATGATGATGATGATGATGACTATGATGACGATGATGAGGATGAGGATGATGATGATGATGATGATGAGGATGAGGATGATGACTATGACAATGATGATGATGACGATGATGATGATGATGATGACGATGACGATGATGATGAACAATGATGGTGATGATGATGATGAGGATCATGACTATGATGATGATGATGATGATGATGAGGATGATGATGATGATGATGAAAATGACAATGATGATGAACACTGATGGTGATGATGATGATGATGATGATGATGACAATGATGGGGAACAATGATGATGATGATAGGTTTAGTTGAAACTTTTCTTTGATTTTATTTTCAAGCATTTTCAATGGAATGATGATGATGACCATGATGATGATGATGAACAATGATGAGGATGATGAGGATGATGATGACAATGATGATGATGAGAATGATTACTATGATGATGATGATGATGATCATGGGGGTGATGATGATGAGGGGGATGATGATGATGATGATGATGATGATGATGACGACGACGATGTTAATGAACAATGATGGTGATGATGATGATGGTGATGATGATGATGAGGATGATGAGGATTCTGACTACAATGATGGTGATGATGATGATGATGAATATGAGGATGATGATGATGACGACGATGATGAGGAACAGTGATGATGATGATGGTGATAGGTTTAGTTGAAACTTTGCTTTGATTTTATTTTCAAGCATTTTCAATGGAATGATGATGATGACCATGACGACGATGATGATGATGATGAGGATGATGACTATGATGATGATGATGAGGATGATGAAGATGATGTTGAAAATGAGAATGATGATGAATAATTATGGTGATGATGATGATGATGATGATGATGACGACGACGATGACAATGATGACAATGATGAGGAACAATGATGATGATGATGATAGGTTTAGTTGAAACTTTGCTTTTATTTCATTTTCAAGCATTTTCAATGGAATGATGATGATTACTATGGCGATAATGATGAAGAATGATGATGATAATGAGGAGGATGATGACATTGATGATGATGAGGATGATCACTATGATGATGATGATGAGGATGATAATGATTATCACGATGACTATGACTATGATGACAATGATTATGATGATGATGATGATTACATTGATGAGGATGATGATGTTGATGATGATGATGATGACCATGATGATGATGATGAACAATGATGATGATGATGATGACGATGATGACGACAATGATGAAGACTATGATGATGATGATGATGATGATGATGACGATGATGGTGACGATGACAATGATTATGACGATGATTATGATGAGGAGGATGATGATGACTATGATGATGACTATGATGGTGATGATGATGATGATGATGATGACGACAATGATGATGATTATGATGAGGAGGATGATGATGGTGATGATGAGGATGATGATGATGATGATGATGGTGGTGGTGATGAGGATGATGATGATGATGATGATGGTGGTGATGATGATGATGATGATGATGACTATGATGATGATGATGAGGATGATGATGATGAGGATGATGACGATGATGATGATGATAATGATGAACAATGATGGTGATGGTGATGATGATGGCCACGATGATGAGGAAAAATGATGATGATGATGATGATGATGATGTTGATGATGAGGATGATGACTATGATGATGATGATGAGGATGATGATGATGTTGATGACGATGACAATGATGATGAACAATGATGGTGATGATGATGATGATGAGGATGATGATGATGATGACGATGATGAGGAACAATGATGATGATAGGTTTAGTTGAAAATTTGCTTTGATTTTATTTTCAAGCATTTTCAATGGAATGACAATGATGACCATGACGATGATGATGATGAGGAGGAGGATGATGGTAATGATGAATATGAGGGTGATGACTATAATGATGATGATGAGGATGATGATGATGATGATGATGATGATGATGACGACGATGACGATGACGATGATGATGAACAATGATGATGATGATGATAATGATGATGACGACGACGACGACGATGATGAGTATGATGACTATAACTATGATGATGATGATAATGACGATGATTACAATGATGATGAGGATGATGAGGATTGTGTTATTGACAATGGTGTTATTTACCATGTGTTATTGACCATGGTCGCCATTGTTGCTACTATCGTGACCATGGTCACCATTGTCGCTATTGTCGCACTAGGGATTGAGGCCATGTGTTATCGACCATGGTCGCCACTAAACCTTTGTTAAACCTTGACACCCATCCTTGGTCAGTGTTGGAGGCCTCCCTTACCCTCCACTATCCATAAGTAAGGAGCCTAAGACCTCATAATGGAACCCACGGGCCTAAGAAGAAAGTAGTGGTGAAGACTATATTGTAAAAATACTCATACATGTGTGAATACCAAGACATTGTTGAAGAAAATTAGTCATTAAATGGGATAAATATCAGTGGGTAAATGTTGTAAATGTTAGGAAGCAGTGCGCATGCATGTGTCTGCATGTACGTGTTGATACACCTACATGCTCTTATGGACGCGTGCACGCTCTTATACATGTGTGCACTCTCATAAATATGCATGCATGCACCTGTTTCTAGTTAAAAAAATAGAGATCTGGATTCCCAGGGTTGCTACCAATTTTCACGGGTTTTCTAGAAATGTTCTCGCTTTTTGTGCTCCTAAACTTTTCAATTTGGCTCACACTCAATCATCAATTGGAAAATATTTGATCTATTGGATAGAAGATCACTCTTGGAATCTAACAAACATATTCAATGGTCTTGGAAGTTAGTGGATACATTCAAACTACAAATTTTCATTGCAAGAAGAGATCATTTTGAATAGATATGGTGAATTGTAAATAATTTTTTTTATTCACAAGATTTCAGATCATTTCATTGATTTATGGGTGAGTGCATGAAGTTGGTGGACCTTTTAGATGCAACTGGTTTTTAAGAAAACTGATCATATTTATGCCATAATTTTTTATTTTCTCAACCATTTCATAAAAAAAATGTGTTGCAGTAATAGACATTGACTTTTACACACTATAAAAATTCAGATCCATCATCATTACATTAAGACCTTGAAAACTTACACTAAGGAATTTCTTCCAGTTTCTGAAGAAGAATGTGTTTACCCACTCATTACACCATGCTACAAACAATAATTTCTTATGAAATCTTAAACATAGATAACACTTGCTTTTTTCAGAATCTAAATATGTAATTTTTTTTTCAAAATATTATATTTTTCTATTTTTTTTTCAATTTCTATTGTGCTTTAACTCTTTAACTGAAAAAAAACATTGTTAGTGTTTTTTTCATAACCTTTTCAACTCTTAATCGTTTAAAAGAAAATTTATGGTGCACTAGAAGACAATGACCTATACATTGTATAAAAAAACCCATTTCATGATTATTGCATTAACACCTTCAAAGGCTGCACCCACAAAAGATGTACCATTTTCAAGGAAAAATCACTTAGATAATTATTAAAAAAATAAAAAAATACTAGTTTTATTCTAGAAAAATAGTGTTGCACTTGCACAATATGTTAGTTACTTTCCTGCAAACTTTTGTAGCCCGAAACCATCATTTAGGCCCTCAAAGGCTGCACCCACAAAACATATTCCTTGTGGTTTTCCTGGAAAATAAAAAGTGGCTATTAGAAAAAGTGAAACTTGACATCAGCATGGAAATTTTCATTACATAAAACATATATATTCAGAAATGTGATTAAATTTCCTAGATTTCATATTTTTTCATCAAAGAAAGATATTTTATGTAAGTATCTCAAAAAATCCAAGTAAGTCGAGGGATGCCTGGTTTTTAAGTTTTCTATTGCATCTAGTGTGCCAAAGTGACCCTCATTAGCTTTCAATCACCCTTATGTTTTATCATATTCCTACAACAATATCTCTCTAATAGACAATAATAAATTTCACAAGAAGAATTCCCAACTTCACATCTAGACAAGTCTCATATTCTCCATACAAGATGAAGTATGCACTATTAACTAATATACATTTGCACATGAATATATTTTGATTTCACACAATGATTACATAGATGAAGTTATCTCTTGAGACTCTTCAATTTAAAAAAATCTTTGAAGCAATCATGGCAGAGGGTCCATATTGAATAGTTCACCAAGTTGTCCATATTCTCTATATAAGATGAAGTATGCAATGTAGACCAATAATCATTTGCACATGAATATATTTTGATTTCCCAGAATGATGGCATAAACAAGGTTCTCTCTTGAGGCTCTTCAATTTGTATAAAAACCTTGGAAGCAATCATGGGAGAGGGTCCATATTGAATAGTTCAACAACTTGTCTATGCTCTCCTCTTCATTCTACATTTATCATAACATGGATTTGAGCTTGATAGGGATTCCTCTACCTCAATGATTTCTTCTTTTTTCAGGGGATTTGCAACCTCCTCATTGTGTAATTAGTCAATTTGTTCTCTTTAGTTAGTGTAACTTAATGAGTGTAATTTATTCAATTTATTCCCAAGACATCCAAACACCAACTTATGTCTTCCCTCACAACTAATGTGGCATATTACATGTAATGTTATCTCGTTTGAAGGTGTTGGAAATGAATAATATTTCACTCATCTTCTTGTGACTTCCAATAAATTTTGAACAAAAAGGAAGTCATAATCCTATAGCTGTAATACCTACAAGCTTGACTCTCTTTACTTGATTCAAATACAGTATAGAAATGAAACTTTAGTTCGAACATAAATATAAACCTTTAATCAGCATTTATGTATCAAAGCCAATAATTACCATACTAACATATCTGTAATTTAGTTAATTATGTTGGAACACATCATGTTTCTTGTATAATGGAACTAATACCTTATTTGTTGCTTCTTATGTAGGGGTTGACCTCATATATTTGATAAAGAAACTTTTGGAGATGGGAAAATCATGTAACAGAGTAGGAAAAACTATAAGGATTATGCCCATTGAAAAGGAAAATGAGGTAAGAGGAAAGGCCAGGTTGGCAATGGACAGAGTGAGACATGGTATAGACATTTCCACTGATACTGCGACCAATCCTAACATAGTTGATGACATAACAACCTCTAGTTCAGAACCATGGGTGAAGTAGTTGCATCCAATGGACCCAACTCAAATTCCAACATCGACATAGTCTCCAACCAACAATACATTAATGAGCCATGATGAAGCTCTTGAAGACATAGGTATATTGAGAGACGTTGAGTATCAAGCGTTGGACCTAGGAGCAATGATTAATTTGCAATCTCTCTAAGAAGACCACAACCATGTTGAGCACACTCCTAATATGGACCAACATGTGAATGAAGCACCAAAACAAAGAAGCCTTAGGATTCATAGCTCATGTCTGTAATGTCCCAGATTTTGCATTGGGTCACAATGTCCAAATCAAATTTTCCGTATTCATGAAAGTTGTCAAATGGATGCTAAAAATAAAATAATTGCCAAGGAGGAAAATCACTAGTTTCCTAGGTTGGGGGTGGAAGCTTTGAGATTTGGAGTAAGGGGGATAATAAATGATTTTTACACATTAGAAGGGGATAAATATTTAATAATTTATATTATTAAATAAATACAAGATAAAATTGAAGTGGCAATGGAGCATGGAGACACATGGAGACTATGGGGCCCACACAAGCTAGAAAATTGGTGTCACATGGCATCCTCCTCTTGCAATCTCAAATATATGGGAAGCCTAATGTTTTTGGATGGATTATAAGGTTAATATACTTGTCCATATACTTCATAGTTATAATTTGGGATGAATTTTAACTTACATGGGAGAGAAAGAGCCAAATGGGAGTTTCATGGACACTTGGCTAGATTCCCCTTACATTTATGACATCTATGACACCAATGATGGAGATTCTATGACAGTTATGACACAAGTCAGATATGAAGGCTGAAATACTGACATAATGACATGCCAATATTGAATAGATAAACTTATAGGTCTAATTTTGGATTTGGATAAGGCTAAGAGGCTCCTACTCGAATTTGGGAGAAGAGGGAAGGTGAAGAGAGAGGCCACATGGCATAGCATGAAAAACCACACCAATTCGACTTGTATTTGGTTTATGGATGGATTTGGAACCTTAGAATACCAATAATTTTTATAAAATAAAGGGATCAGCCATGAGAAGAATATTTTTGATCATTTGATGAATTTGGGTTTGTGAAGAGAGAGCCAGTGGATGACTAGTTTCTTGCCTTAGCCAATTTCAAGGGTGAAAGATTCCCATCCTAATTGGTGATTTGGAGAGGCCACTCAGGTATTTCAAGGATATTCAATGGATTCATAATTCATAGGTGCAATCTACAAGAAGCTCAAGGACATCTCAATATCATCTTGTTCTTCCATTCATCTCAATTTTTCTCACCATCTTTCAGCTCTATGAGGTGAGGCGCACTTGGTGAGATATTCATCTATTTGAGGGAGCTTATCTTGATCCAGTATTTTTTATTCTGATTTAAATGATATATATTTAAAGTTCATAAATATCTCAGGTCTAAAGGCAAATATATCTCATGTATTATTGTTCAATATTGAAAAACAGTGCCATTTCCCCAATACCTTGTTGTAAACTCTTGCAATCTTGATGGAATCGAATATATGGGTGCAACATTGATGATTTATGAATGAATGAATGGTAATTAATGTATACTATGGGTTTCATGTTAAGTAACTGAGAATTTGTGGCCATTGGGTCGAATTTGATATCATTTGGAGCAAACTACATCTCGTTTCTCCAAGGTTCGAAAACTAGTTTTTTATATCTGATTGAAGGAAGTGATAAAAGCAATGGGAGGTCGATGGTTATGTATATGAGTCTCTGATAATGTATTATAAATATCCCCTAATTAAATTTGATAATTATAGTGGGTTTCAGAACACTTGGGAAGCCATTTCTATCATTCACCCCGAGGGGGATTTGAGCCCCAAAATTGCTAGTTAAAGCATCTATCTTATTTAGAATTTGATATAGACTTGAAGAAGTAATTGGAAGGAAATAATACATAATTTAACATTATAATTAAGTTATTATATCACTCATACACCTTATGGTACAATTCGAGAGCATTTGGAGCTATTTGGAGTCATCTACCATTGGGGGTTGGAACCTCAAAACTACTAGTGAATTCATGGAGTTCTCTTGGATACCGATTTGACACAAAAACCACATATGAAGCTTAAAATATACTTTAATTAATTTTTGATAATATATCCAAGTATCATACCCACCATTAGTGAAGGTTGTGCATTGTTGTGAAGAGATTTGTTCCAGGACCCAGGGGGGATTTCCATCTCCCAAATTGACTAGTCTTGTCCCGAAACTTATTCCCTTGAAAATTGCAGAACATGGTTAGGTATATTAGTTGATTATATGTTTGATATATGTTCTAATATTTCCCATCACCCCTCAATACCTTCCTCACCAAGTTTTAAAGCAATTAGAGGAATTTTGGAATCAATTGAATCCATATAACTAGAGTTGTAAGAAGATGAATTTGAATACATTGTGAAAGAATTGAAGAATTGGTTATTTTGATAAAATTTATTTAATGGGGGCATTGCAATGTACACCTTCTCTACCTCGACTATCTAGTGCAAGAAAAATAACTCCTAGACGTATCCATGTCGATGAAAGTTGTCTATCAGGTCTTGAAGGTAAGTTTCCCAAACGCACTATCAATTGGCAATGTGGAAAATTAATGAAGGAATATTTTGAATCCAAAGGCAATGCAGGTAAATTTCAATTATTACTATGTTTGTTAAAGTCAAATTGTTTAGTTGTTGTTAGGAGAATTCTGGGCATAAAGATGGTTAGAAGTTTAGGGCCTAACAATCATATTGTTAGAAATCTCCAATCTGCTTTTAATGCAATTGGGAAGATGTCTCATTCTAAAGATATTTGTGCGGCTTGTCGCATGTTATCAGAACCAGTTGTATACAAGTCCACATGGTAACTTTGCCTCCTTTCACACACTTTTCACATAATTAAATTAAATAGAAAAACTGTTAAGAAGTACTCTGTTATAAGAGAAAATCTTCATACTCCAGGTGGAAACGATTGTTGGGATTTTTTCGGCAAGTTTCCTTGTGGATATATGAATATAATTGATGCTATTAAGACTTAGTACAAAATTTCTGGCATGATCATACCAGAACTTCATATGACTAAAGAGATGTGCCAAATTTGAGAAAATGTTCCACGTCAAACACTTCCTTGACACAACATAGACTGAACTCTATGAGAGATTCAGGAATGAGCACAGAAAATTGAACCTAGGCATTGTTGGGTGAACTCTGCAAAACCCTCCACCATTCTAGTATTGGCAGTGTTCCCATATCATAATTTCCCAAACACACTTGTTGGAGCCAACGGTAGGCAATCTTACTGCTCTGTTTCTTTTTTCACTATGGGACCGAGAGTCACCAAGTGTCCATGAATGACTTTTCATGTGAATTTCAACTTGACATAACTCGGAAACCGGAGGTTAGATCGAAAATGCATTGACTCCATTGGTCTCCTGGCATGCCATTACCTCTAGGAACCCTCTCCACTATGTTTTCATGGCCCAGTGACTTCATTATGCATCGATTTTGTAAACTACGGTTTTGCTTAGTTTCCTTCAATGAAACTCTCGCATTGGTGGGTGAAATATGCAAAACCCTCCACTGTGCCAGTATCAATAGTGTTCCCATATCAAAATTTCCCATACACACTTTCTGAAGCGAATGACATGCAATATTACTGCTTCGTTTGTTTTTTCGCTCCTAGACCTGTTATACCCAAATCTTGTCACCACCATGTGATAAGACCTTTAACTTACATATTTTCCCTTAATCCCAACACTTGGAGTGGAAACCCATGTTGTTTCTCAATATTACATAAAAATATTCAACACCATGCTTTCCTCGTTAACCATGAGTGGTACCTTGCTCACACCGCCTGTATCTTTTTTTCCATAGGCGTTGCCATCGCCTATGGCCTTTGGTCCATAAGCGTTTCTAACCTAAACCGCTCTGTCATAAGAGGAGAAAAGTGGTACCCTGGGTAAAATGGGAAAAAGAGAAGTTTCTTGATGCTTCTAGATCATGAGCCCCGTGTCCTCCCTTATCCCTATCATTGTGGTTCAGTTGAGCTTGAGATCCCCCATCATAGGATCTTAGAGGCCACCTCATCCAAAAATATCTCAACCATTCCTATCCATTGAGCCTTATAAATACAAGCTCATATTCATGGTTGAGGGGGGAGAACCATAGAGGTATTGTAATGTTATTGGATTGACCACTTCGCCCAAGCCATTTGAGAGCATAGAGAGAAAAGTTGGAGCTTATGGGGATGAAGCATTGGTTTCATGGAGATGCATGTTGACACTAAGGCTTAATTGGTTGTAAAATTCTCCATTCATCTTAATGCAAATATGATTTCCATCCCACATTACTATTGTTTCAATTCCACATGTAAATGTTGTTAGATTCCTTAGTCACTAACATGGATAAGTAGATGATGTTCTGGTAGCTTTGATGTGTTTGCATGTTTGATCTAGTTGTAGGTACATAGGTTTACTATCAAAGCAGCATTCCAGGTGTCTACGGCATCCAGGGAGGGTCTTCATCCTTTGTCGTTCACTCATTTGTTCTGGATCTGAACCATTTAGACCAAAGGAACAACTTCTGTCCACAGAAGGTGAAATATTCTTTCTTACAAATATGGCGACTCTGCTAGGGAATAGATATATGTGTCATTTGATCTAGTCTTCCTTATTTCTTCAACTCTTGTCTGAATCCAGGATCCATCTCCAACTCTCTCCGGTCAAATATGCTATTTGACTCAGTGAATTTTGGTTTGAAACTTCTAGATCTATTTAGATCTAAATTATTTTGACCTTTTATGCTCTCTTTTATTCTCAATTTATTAGTTGTTACCTTAATTTGATCTTTTTTAGACTTGATCTGTCGTTCTCCTTTGTGTTTTGGATTTATACAGGGAACCACTTTTATGCAATTGGCGAGAAGCGGTGCCACCACCTGAACCTAGTTAGTAGCACATGGTGCCACCACCTGAGTCCTGTTAGCAAGAAGCAGTGCTGGTCTAGAATTGCTCTGTCAAGACCCCTGCAGTGTGATGCCAGGTAGGCCTCATTCCAAACCTATTTTTTCTCATTTTTTGCAAAAAGTTTGAGTTGATTTACTTTCATCCCCACACTGTCAGGCTTGTGTGTTAGAATCTGATGCTTGTAGTTTTAAATTTTATGGTTAAAGATTGGTTTGATTGGAAAATTCAAAAGCTATATTAGGCTTATGGATTGTTCATTCACTTCTGTGCTTGTTGGTTGTGATTATGAAAAGACTTCTTGTTTTTTGAAAAGCTTAGGGTGTTAGTAATATCTCTTTCATTTATGTTATATAGACTGAAAGAAAAACATTTGATTAGCATCTTGGTTTCATTTTTTTTGTTTTCATAGAGAATTTCTTTTTCCTCCTTTAAAAAAGATTTTTTTTGACTGAGATTAGGTTATCATCATTGAGCATTAGACATGGGATCTCTGATTGGCCTTACAAGCTTTCAGTCTCTTTATGTTCTTTTGTTTCTCATACATTTAATACTATCTCATCAAAACAAAAATATGGTAGTTTTAAGTTAGATTTATCTATGTTTTAAGAAAAATTGAAAAATAGAGTGCATATGCATGTAGTGTGCTTCTTTTTTTTCTTTTAGAAAAAGAGACTCTTCCATTTCTTATTGCTTTCAGAAAGAGAAATCAGTTTGGAAAGTGTTGCTTGTCTTTGACTTTGTGTTCAAGATTGTTGTTTGGAAATATTTTTGGTTTTGAAACAAAAGAAAATACTCTCTTTCCCTCCCATAGGTAGGCATACCAAACTTAAAAGTGAGATATTTGCATACGCATATTGCATGGTTTTACTTTTCTATCAAAACACCATGCATTCCCCTAACCATCCATTTTAAAATTAATAGTAGTTATAGGTTAAAATTTACATAGCAATTGGAGTGATAGGTTAGAGACGTGTTCAGGCATCGTTAAACATAGGAGTTGTTGTTATTTGTCTGCATTACATCTCGGGACTCGCACGGTTCTTCCACGTACCGTCGGTATATCAAACATCCTTTCATGTTCCCTTGAGGTATATAGAAAGGTACTTCACGTACTTGATTGTATATTGGAATGCCCCTTCTGTACGGTTATGCATTAGACAACACTACTATCGATTCAAGCTCCCACGTACCTTGAGTATATCGGGAGACCCCACTAGGATGCCTTATCCATCTAAGAAAAGCCCTTTGGTTGTCTTGCTTGGAGCCATACACTGAAAACAACATTCGGGGAGATTACTACGCATGTACCTTAGAGGTATATCATGAGTGGCACCTTCTTGACAATCCTGGTGAGAGACCTAACTATATGAACTCCTCCTGTCATTTTAAGTTTTCTTGTTTGACCTATAGCTTGAGTAGGGAAATTTTTTGGTGTGTTTTCTAGTTTTTCAGACCCTAGGTTAGATAGGAATTATACAAACTGGCTGAGATAAGACAGTCCAGAAGAGTACGGGGCTTGCCACCAAATTTTATTCCTGGTTCAGGAGAAAATCCAATGGAAGCTATCGACCAAGGAGCTGCTACCACCTCCCAAGTGGGAGATAATGTGGTTGCAGAAAGTGGAGGAACATATTCTTCACACTCGCCTCCCTTGTTCCAACAACCTTCTTAGGGAAATACCTCTTTCCATTCTCCCATAGAAGGTCATGTTGATGATACCACCCGTCTGGATTATGGTCCCAATGCTCCATTTTGGGATACCTCTATAGGACAGGCCATTGCCTCATTTGGCACTCGTTTAAACCTTTTTGAAGAAGTTTCTCCAAATGAAGAAGAACGTGGACAATACCATGCAGCCATTCTTCGTGCACAGGAGATTGAAAGAAAAATAGATGACATATTGGGCACAACACCATCACGTTCCATAGATGTTCCTTTGGGATACCATTCACTTGCCGATTCTATGAGACCCATTGAACCAATTATAGATCACACAGTAACAACACACAACCCAGGTCAAACTACCAACCCCACCACCTCCCATATTATGTCAGTTCCCAATCCTCCTAGGTCTTCTACACCTGGGGCACAACCTTCAATTCTCATTTCGTCATTACCTTATAGTACCGGGGAGAAACCCCCGGCATGGCCAATGTTATCTGGCACCAGAATTGTACCTAGTCAAGGATAGACCTATAATATAGAACAATCTACAGTTTATGTCCCTCCCACCCATACTAATCTGGTTAATCCTCCATCCAGTTCAGGTCAGGCCTTGGGGGAACAACCTATAACCATTCAATGTTCTGGAGGTTATGGTTATCAAATACATGTAGGGAACATTAATTATCCACCCAATCCTACAGGAATGCCTTATGCCAGAATTCCATACCCTAGTAATAATTTTACGCCATGGGGGAAGCCTAACTGGTCTTACATACTAGTTATGGGGGGGATATTCATACATACTGCGAGAGGTGCCGAAGGACTGCCTCATGGAGGTCCTCCCCTTGGGGGGCTTAATGGTCCTGGTGGATTTCCTCCTTATGGTCCTAGTGGTCCTGGTGGTCCTAGGAGGCCTAGTGGCTTTCCCCCTAATGGCCCTAGAGGGTCTGGTGTCCCTCCTCCTAGTGGTTCCAGAAGCTCTAGAGGTTTACCTCCTAGTGGCCTTGGAGGGTCTAGTGGTCTGCCTCCTGGTGGTCCTCCTCCCAGAGGCCCTAGTGGTCCTAATGGTCCTAATATCAAAAATCAACCCCCTACAGGCAGATTTTCTAGTAGTTCTTCATCACAAAAACCTGTCTATCAGTCTACTCACAGTCCTACTGGTAATTATATGCCATATAAATATTATCAATATGTGCAACCTAATCATCAGTTACCTTTCCTAGCAACTTTGGACTTTCCTGACCTGTCCAAGTTGATTAATGACCCCATTTGACACAATCCCTCGTGGCCTCCCATTCCGATAAAGTTACCATCAGACATCCCAAATTTCGATGGGAAGCCGGGAGATGATCCAGAAAACCATGTCATAACATTCCATCTATGGTGTTCTTCAAACTCCCTCATGGATGATTCAGTTCGATTACGAGTTTTTTAGCGAAATTTGACCGGTACAGCTGTGAAGTGGTATATTGAACTTCCACAACATTCATTTGTGGATTTTGGCTCCTTAGCAACTGTGTTTCTTACACACTTTCAACTCCCTATCTGTTATGAAACAGGTATTGACCTCTTAACTTCTTTGCGATAGAACACCTCCACCCACATATCCGATCATATCCATGAATGGAGAAGGTGGAGAAGGCTTATTAAGGTCCCTATTCTGGATCAGTTATTAGTTGATTGGTTTACCAAATATTTATTTCCTCTAATTACCCAAGATGTGGCTATGGGCGGTGTTGTTATTGAAGCGTAGTCTATTAGTCGAGCCCAGTATCTAGAATTGGTCTATTCTTAGTTTGGAACTCTTTATGACTTGATTCCTCAAGCTCCTCGCCCAAGAATTGAACCTGCAAAGCCACCAGCAAAAGTACCTGTTGATGGGATTGTTTGTTTAATCCACTACCCATCAGCAGCGAAACCTACCAAGCAACCTTAGACTTCCACCCTTACTCCTTCGACTCCTAAGGTTTTCGCTGAGGTCAATTCTATTCAGAGTACTCAAACCTCGAGCCACAATAAAAAGAAGGGTAAAAATAAGAATAAAAAACCCAGAAACCAACAGGAGAATCCAAGACCAACCAACAATGATAACGATAAAGGGAAAAGAAAGGAAAAATATCCATGTCTTCTATGTGGAGGTGACCATTTCACAAAAGAGTGTCCCCGTAGGGATGAAATCTCTCAATTTTTGAAATAAAATCCTGCACCCGTAGTTCTCACAGATGCTTTCCCCTCCCAACAACAACTGATAGACCACATGTCTAATCAGGGAAATTCTAGTTCATCAGAGGAAATTCGTATGACGTCCTTGAATACCATTAATCTACAAAATCGAAGTCAGAATTATGAAAAAACCACAGACAAGAAAGAAGATCATTTTTCTTTAGGGAAAGCTCCCTCTACTAGTTCTCTAGAATCGTCATCTACTGTCCCCCTAACCATCGAGAATCCTACTCTCGACATGATTTTGCGTCCACCCAAGAGTACTCTTTGGAAGGTTGTATTTAACCCTAATTCTCAAGCTGCTCAATTTTATAATGTAGTTCAAGATCTCGCTCAGGAACCTTGTGCAATGTCTACCTTAGAAGTACTCCAAAGTTGTCCTACACAGCGCAAAAACTTGTTAACGACATTAGGGGATTTCGACACGGATAATACTAATTTGATTCATTTCAATATTGAAAACTATAAGTCTAGGCTACCTCATAAACTTGATTTTCAGATCATTATGAAAGTAGTTAGAAAGAAGGTTTTTAGAATGATGCTAGATGAAGGAGCTTCAACCTCGGTTTTGTCTCTGTCTTGTTGGAAAGCTCTCAACTCTCCCAAGCTTGTAACATCACCTATGACTTTGAAGGCCTTTGATGGATGAGGTTTCCAGCCCCATGGTCTCATATCATCCCTCGCAATAGAGCTTGTGGGAAAAACCATTTCTATTCAAGTAGAAGTGGTAGATGTCCCGTTAGATTACAACCTCCTTCTAGGAAGAAATTGGTTTTATGCCATGACTGTTGTCGCTTCGACAGTATTCTGAACAGTCCAATTTCTGCATCTAGGGAGAATTGATACCATTGACTAGCTTTATTTATGCATGCCAGATGTTACTACCTCTATGGCTAATAACATCCCCATGTTAGGCCAGTCCCCTCCTCCTTACCAGTCGATTGGGGTAGGAATGTTGAAGGATTCATCCCTTATGGATATTTTTCCATCCACTCCTCCTAACACGGATACCACAACAATCCATATGATCACCTCTTTTGATTGTGAGCCTAAGGGAAAACAAGTTGTTGATTCCACCTCGTTGAGTTCACACAAAGCAATATATGACACCATTCAAACCCTTTTCGATGATCACACTGATGACCTTCATCTAGTGGCTTCAGATCCTTACCATTTACCTTACTGGTCAGAACCATCTCTTCCTATTCTATATTATCTCTCTGAGACTTTTCCTTTCGACGAGTCCATTATGGAGATCATGAGTATAGATGAGTCCATTTGGGAGGATCACCATCATAGATCCATGTTCCTCCCCAACACCAGTTTTGTTAACCATGATTATGCATTCTTGTTTCCTGCTGATATTGTCAATGCACCTCAAAGTCCCATATTGTTGCAAGACATAGATTCTGAAGGAAACCTTTGCAACATTACTCAGACAAATCTGATTGACATATCAGCCAAGCCTGGTACCATCGAGCATGTTCATGTTGAGAATAACTGCTCAGAAGATGAATTTGAAGCATACAAGGCACTTTTCAAAGAATTTCGTGATATTTTTGCCTAGTCCTATGAAGAGATGCTGGGGATTGACCCATCCATTATGGTCCACAAGATTAAAACCTATCCCATGGCCATGCCTGCTAGGCAAAAACTAAGGAAAGTCCATCCATGGAAGGCCGCAGCTATTAAAGTTGAAATAGAGAAACTTCTCAAAGCTGGGTTTATTTATCCCATACCCCTGACGGAATGGGTATCAAACGTTGTCCCTATCAATAAAAAGCAGGGCACCATTAGAGTCTATATCAAATTTAGGGATTTGAATAAATCTTGTCCCAAGGACAACTTTCCTACTCTGTACATCGACCAGATTATCGACAACTGTGCTGGAAGTGTCATCTTCTCATTTATGGATGGCTTCTCTGGCTATAATCAAATTGAGATATTACCCACCAATCAGCACAAGATGGCATTCATTTTCCCATTGGGAACCTTTGCATATAAGAAGTTACCTTTTTGCTTGAAAAATGCTGGAGCCACATTCCAGCATGCGATGTCCTATGTGTTTCACGATATTAAACATTTTGTTGAACCATACCTTGATGACCTCCTTTCTCATTCACAGCGACAGGAAGACCACCCTGGTCATCTTAGAGACATTTTCCTAAGATGCCGTCATTATAATATATGGCTCAATCCACATAAATGTGTTTTCTGCATTGCGATGGGACGTCTATTAGGCTTTGTGGTCTCTAAGGATGGCATCTGGATTGACCCCTTGAAAATTGCTGCCATTTTAGCTCTACTAGCCCCAACTAATTTCCTTGAACTCCAAAGTTTGCAAGGGAAGGAAAACTTTCTTCGTCGTTTCATTTTCAATTTCGCAGAGAAAATGCATGGTTATATGTGTCTCTTTAAAAAGGACACCCCATTCTTTTGGGATGACCAAGCCCAACCCACCTTTGATAATCTCAAACATGCTCTGACTCATTCACTTGTGATACATCCCCCAGATTATTCAAAGGACTTTCTCTTGTATCTTGCTGCCTTCACTACTACCATTGTTATGGTTTTGGTGCAGGAAAATACCAATGGTTAGGAGAACATGATTTACTATGCAAGTAAGAATCTTATGGATTTTGAAACCCAATGTTCACGTGTGGAGAAGTTAGCATTGGCCACGGTCATTGCTGTACAAAAATTTCATCACTACATTTTGCTCCGCACAACCAATGTATTGGTAGAATAGAACCCTATGTATTACATCCTGACTCGTCAGGTGCTTGGGGGCAAGTACTCCTGATGGATAGTCATACTACAAGAGTTTGATCTAGAATTTGCCAAAGCCACATCAAAGAAATCCTTGGTTTTTTCCAAGATCATGTGTGATATTCCTTGTGCTGCAATGGAATTTGAGCCCAGTGATTCATTTCCCAATGAATTTTTGTTCCTGATCAGCACTACTGATCCATGGTATGGATATTTCCTTATTTATCTCCAAACACAATGATTTCAGCCACATTTATCTCATGACGATCATCACCGTTTTAGTCACCATGCAAAATACTACCTCATCCTGAATGATACCTTGTATAGATGTGTGATTGATTCTATTCTCCAGCGATGCCTCGCCCATGAGGAGGCTGAACATGTGTTGAATGATTTCAAATCTAGAGAATGTGGCAATCATTTATCTGGGATGGCTACAGCCCAGAAAATCCTTCACTCTGGCTATTTCTGGCTCTTAGTATTCAAATACTGTCATGAGGTTGTTAAGAAATGCCCACCTTGTCAACATTTTTATCTCAAAAATAACACTCATCCTACTCCTCTACACCCCATCATTTTCATTGGCCCATTTGCCAAGTGGGGGATTGACTTTATGCATTGTAATCCTACCTCAGCCGGGGGGCATGATTACATCATCGTAGCTGTTGACTATTTTACAAAATGGGCTGAGACCATGCGTACATATGCAAAAGATGGTAAGACTATGCTCTCTTCCTGTTCAATCATATCATAGCTAGATTTGGAGTCCCGCAGTCCATTGTTACTAATCACGAATCACATTTTCGTAATCAAATGATGGAGGAATTGAGTGCCAAGCTAGGTTTTCGCCATGAAAACTCTACGCCATATTATCCACAAGCTAATGGTCAGGTAGAGGCCATCAACAAAGTTTTGAAAACTATGCTTCGTGAGATGGTTGGAGATCATAAATTCAAATAGCACCACATTCTTTCTCTGCTCTCTGGGATTATAGGACTTAGGTGAAAACAACTACTAGTTTCATGCCATTCCAGCTTGTCTATGGACTCGAAGCTATCTTATCGATTCAATGTCAGATTCCATTTTTACAACTTGCCATTGAACTTCTCCCGGACACTTCTGTAGAGGAAGAAAGATTTTTTTACTTGAATAACCTTGATGATACTTGGAGATATGCTGCCTTAGCTAATGAGGCACATAACAAATGCGTCAAGGTGCAGTATGATAAATCCATCCAACCTCGTGCATTCAACAAGGGTGACCTAGTTTTGACTTAGGACAAGAGATACGACAAACTAGGGAAAGGAAAGTTCAAGTCCATGTGGTACGGTCCTTTCATCATTTCTAAAGTTTTAGAGAAAGGAGCCTATGAGCTCATTGACTATGATGGAATCCCTTTGGGGAAACCTCGCAATGGGTTGTACCTGAAAAGGTACTATGCCTAGGTATTTCTTGGATAGCATCTTGTATATATGTATTTTGCTTGACTTTCAGTGTGCTTTTAGTTTTTTCAATATGGTTTTGAGTTTAGTGTATGCATCTATTTATACCATGTTTTGGTCATGCAAAGCAGATGGATTTCTATGGCTTCATTGATGGTGCTTGCTGCCACACCTTGAATCTCACCTCAGCGGCTTGGGTCCTCTATTCCCCAGCTGAAGATTTGGTCAGTTTAGGAGTAGTTTGTAATGGTCTCACTACCAATAACATTGCTGAGTATCGAGCAGTCATAGCTCTTCTGACTGAAGCTACCTCCCAAGATGTTCACAATCTGGTAGTCTTGATGGACTCACAACTCGTGGTTTGTCATCTAAACCATGTCTACACCATTAGAAATCCTATGATTTTCTACCTTTTCATGAGGGTAAGTTTGTTAGAAAGGTTATTTGTGTTGAAATATTGTAACTTCGAAGAATATTCTATATGTATTTCTTTGTGGTCCCCGATGGTCCTACCGGGAGAACCACTTGTATTACTTTGTACCCCGATGCTTCTAATCAGAAGAACTAATAAGAGTCATGAGGTAGTCCCCTCTAATTGTAAGGGTGGGTCATTAGCACCCCAGTGTGATTACTTGAGCCTACAGGTGTAACTCGAGCCTACATGATTTAACTCGAGCCTACATGTCAGATGAGTTAACTTAAGTGAACAAATGAATATAAATATAGGTGTAGCGCTCCTCATTGGAGACACACACTCTCACTTGTATAGTGCATTAGTGGAGAAGAGAAGAGTAGTAGGACAAGGAGGAGGATCAGGCTTTGATCTCCTTGTTGGTTTTATCTTTTACCTTTTTGGGGCATCTATATTGAGGAATCTTTTGCTGGGTTTTTCTCTTTAGGGTTTTCCTAGGATAAATCTGTGTTGTTCTTGTGATGTTGTTTCTTTCAGTGATCCTGTTTATATTCTTTTGTTATGAAAATGAAATGAAATACTGATGTCTTAGCTAAGCATATGAAAATTTAACAATTTGAAACCATCACTTATAGGCATATCCCTAGGGAACATAATGTAGTTATTGACTCATTAGCTAGTTACATCTTAGATTGGCATATTACCCACTCATGACGTTAAATCAAATATGGTTCATTGTAAATAAAAAATTAAAGACACATAAAACTCATGTAAAATACATTTACCATTTGAGACATATAAACACCAGGTAAAAGTCTGTATATATATATATGTGTGTGTGTGTGTGTGTGTGTGTGTGTGTGAACAAGTTTACAAAAAATAGGTCAAGAGACCTTATCTAAAGCACGCAGGCTTTCAGGAAAAAATCACCATACAAAATTCTGAAGCTATCAGCTTTCAGTAGATATCTCATGCACACAATGTCTAGTGATGCTCATGGTAGCACATCACTTCCCGGACTACTCTACATAGTAGCCTACTAAATCAACCCGGTACTCCCACTGTAGGTCTCTGATACCTCAGAGGGAGGTCATCAATAGAAGCATCAGGGATGTCTAAGGTCAACCTGTCTAGGTTTTCCTCTAACTCCCTGATGATATCATCACCCTACGGTACAAAACGGGCTCCAGCTCGTCTATCCAATGGGGAAGCTCCCCCAGGTCATGCTGCTCCAACGTCTGCATGAAAATATTCAGGTCTTGTTACTTAACATAAAAATAGAAAACATCAAAAAACATAAAAATATTTTATCCATTTTACGGTTTCTTTCTTCTTACCGATGTCACCCCACTGTCTGCCAGGTGGGAGCAATAGGTCAGTGTCTCCACTGAATTCCATACCTGCATAAACATAATCCTCCACCATGAGGATCTGATCTTGGAGCCATCTAAAGAATGGGTCACCGAAATTTAGCTTCCACCTACCCACTCTAGTACGGGCCATAATCTGGACCCACCTTTGCATACGGGGGTTCTGCGCTCTTAGCTCTATGAAGACCACCTGAGGTCTCATCTATGGTACCCACTCGAAGAAGAAGTAGGCTAGAATGGAACCAAAGCTGAACTGCTTCAGTTCTCCCTGCCGACACTTAGTCAGTTGATCTTTGAATATCGGAAGCAGGGCTTCCACCCAGTTGAATACTATAGGTGCCATGGCCTCTATGGAATATAACATGTGTGCCCTAGAAGCCTAGTGCACACCCTGATTCTCAGCCACTCTCTGTATAGTAAATAAGACAGTCCATAGGGGCCCATCTATCACTGCCTTTATGGGGATTTTCTTCCTTGATTTCCTCGTCCCTAGGATACACTGATGGTCTATCAACTCTTGCGTGGTAATATCCCCTCCTTGGGAACCTGTCAGCGAGATGGGGGCACCCCGTCTCGAGAGTCCAGTCAAGAAGTAGATTTCCTCTACCTCTAATGTTAGAATATGATCCCCAACCTCAAAGTGTTGCTACTTTGGATTCCACATCTGGAGCATGTGCTTTAGCAACTGCTCATGTGATACCATGCTAGGGATCCGGAAGAATTTCAGGAGTCCATAGTCTCGTAATGCAGCTATACAACCTGCATTCCTTTCAGCATAAGTGTCATCATTGTCATGTTGTCTTTCTTTCCATATCACCATGATTGATCAGCAAAAACCTACCAAAAACAATCATAACACATATTAGAATCATCCTTAATCATTTAAATTCAAAGAAATGATTTATTTTTGCTTGTTTTATCATTTTTATATCTTCACGGCCGGCACCGCCTATGCGTCATTGAAGACAAGAGGTGGCACCGCCTGTGAGCCTTGTTTTAGGCATGGTTCTAGTGAGGTACCGCATATCCTACAAGTGATAAGCGTGTTTCCCGTTCCCATGGTTTTAGGGCTTTCCATACAAGCCCAAAACCCCATCACAAAACAAAATTAAGACTATGAAAAGGAAGAGTAGGGTTTTAACTGTTACTTGGAACTAACGGCACTCGAATCCGATGATGGAAACTCCTGATATCAGCAGCTGAAGATTTGACTAGGAAGTGCTGCAAATGCTCTCCAGTATGGGTAAATAGTAAAATGATTTGATTTTTCACTATTTACATGACTTATATACACATTTTTGGGTTTGATTTGATATAGTTTTGATTTAAAATCACTTTTTACTCGAAATTTATCAGTTGTAATCCCTTAATGTTAGTTATGAGTGCATTTAACACTTGTTTTCTGAGTCGTTGCAGGATAGAAAGAACCATAGTAGTAAATTTTTGGGAGTTTGTTTATGACTTTTTCATACTACCATAAAATGAAAAAAGTCAATGAGCGTTTGTTATGACACTTTGGTCACGCTTTTGAAAACTAGTATCAAAGGTCTGAGTCCGTTTTCGAATCTTTCCAGTCTCGTAAAAACTAATATTGTGTAAAGAAACCTCATGGATTCTTCTTTCAACTCTTTTCAGGCTCCTTAAACATGAAAATATCGCCGAGTCTGTTTTTGATTCTTGCCAGGCTCGTAAAAACTAACATTGTGTAAAGAAACATCATGGAGTCCTCTTTAAACTCTTTTTAGGATCCCTAAATACGAAAATATTTTCAAGAGATATTCTCTTCTTCATGCTTGTTAAATCATTTGAAGAGTCATCCTTTCAACGGTAAGTTATCTCTTTTTTGGTTCAAATGGACTATTTACGGAAAAGGAACACTCCATCCACTCATGACTTTGAAGAGTTCTCTAAGGTATGATTTTACACTTTTTCGATCCTTAGGGACTAAATCATATGAAAAAGGACCCCTTTGGAGTTTTCTTCCGTAATCATTCAAACTCTCTAAACATGAACGATATCGAGTTTTCTTTCATTGGAATCATTAAATTAAACATTGAGAGACCTGTTTTGGGAACGAACCCTCCTCTCTCAGGTTCGTAAAACATATGGGTTTGGGCTTGTCTTCAGACAAGATTTACCGAGTGTTTGTTACCCTATTTGAACTCGTAAAGCTAAAAAGAGGCACTCATCGATCATGATGGGGAAAATGGGAAGGGAATCATTTTGCAAATAAATGGGAGTAGCTTGTCATTACTTTTGAACATGGCACTTATCTCCATATCATGTCAGTCAATTGGGTATTTAGCTGATCTCCATGACGATCCACTTTCATGAGTCATGCCACTCCTTTGAGTCTTTCAAAGGAATGCATTGTCCACTGTCATATTGTGTATTTGTCCCGTTCGTTCATGCTGCCAAGTCTTTTGTCGTGCCACTCAATGTTCAAAGGGAAGTTGAAGAATTTTTTCCTTTGCAGTCAAAACAGTCTCCGTGTCAATACTTTTGAGTCATTCCTATGGTTACTACATTCACATCATTCCAGAACTATGTTCCAAGTTCTGTGTCGTCGATGTGGGACTCATCATGGCCCTCGTTTGACGAGAATATTCCCATCGACATCAGTTCATGATTCGGGACATCAGGACATCGACTGGGTGTTCGACATCAGGACATCTATTCACACTTAGTAGATTATACTAGGGTACCTTGGGAATCATTGACATCAATGGTGATCTCCCTTGCACTTATTAATGGTTCGCATCATTGGCCAGTAATCAAGTGGTTTCGACCATGTTCGACTTCAGATCATTGTAATCACATGGATAGAATCGTACTTTGTGGAAGACGAGACAAAGACCTTGGGTATTTTTTAAAGCGCTCATTGCTTTTCCCCAGGTTGCGATGGAGTTTTGTATATCTAGCATGGATCCACATTTGTATGGTTGTGGCTATGCTCAAATTTGTGTCTATATGACATAGATCTACATTCTATGTCTGGTATCTATGTCCAAGTTTGAGTCCTATATCATATGGATCTACGCTGTATTCTAGTAGCCATACTTGTATATTCCTCCCATTGATCTGCCTTGTTTTGTTCTGCAGCCATGAGTTGGTTACTTGTGTCTATGAGTCAAAAAATATTGATGTACTATAGATGCCTACTTGATGACATGCTCTGATTGAGATGACATTTTCACCTCGAAGTGACAACTTGTTCTCTCAAAGCTCTCATTTATCATATCCCTCTAAGACTCATGCTTTGGGGGGCATCCTGTTATGCCTAAATATTGTCACCACAATGTGATAAGACCTTTGACTTACATATTTTCCCTTAATCCCAACACTTGGAGTGGAAACCCATGTTGTTTGTCAATCTTACATAAAAATACTTAGCACCATGCTTTCCCTGTTAACCATGAGCGGTACCTTGCTCTCACCGCCTGTATCTTGTTTTCCATAAGCGGTGCCACTGCCTATCGCCTTTGGTCCATAAGTGTTTCTAACCTAAACCGCTCTGTCACAAAAGGATAAAATTTGTACCTTGGGTAAAATGGGAAAAAGAGAAGTTTCTCGAGGCTTCTAGATCATGAGCCTTGTGTCCTCCCTTATCCCTATCATTGTCGGTCAGTTAAGCTCAAGATCCCCCATCATAGGATCTTAGAGGCCACCTCATCCACAAATATATCAACCATTCCTATCCATTGAGCCTTATAAATACAAGCTCATGTCCATGGTTGAGGGGGGAGAACCATAGAGGTATTGTTATGTTGTTGGATTGACCACTTGGCCCAAGCCATTTGAGAGCATAGAGAGCAAAGTTGGAGTTACAGGGATGAAGCATTGGTTTCATGGAGATGCATGTCGACACTAAGGATTAATTGGTTGTAAACTTATCCATTCATCTTAATGCACAACTTATTTCCATCCCACATTACTATTGTTTTGATTTCGCATGTAAATTTTGTTAGATTTGTTAGTCACTAACGTGGATAAGTAGATGATGTTCTGGTAGCTTTGATGTGTTTTCATGTTTGATCTAGTTGCGGGTACATAGGTTTACTATCGAAGCAACATTCCAGGTGTCTACGACAACCAAGGAGGGTCTTCATCCTTTGTCGTTCACTCATTTGTTCTGGATCTGAACCATTCAGACCAAAGGAACAACTTCTGTCTGTAAAAGGTGAAATATTCCCGCTTACAAGACCGAGGGTCACTAAGTGTCCTTGAACGACATTTTCATGCGACTTTCAATTCGACGTAACTTGACAACCAAAATTTGGATCGATGAGCTGTCAACTCTGTTGGTCGCCTGGCATGCCATTATTAAATTTCCATATGCTTAGCTAAGACATTAGTATTTCATTTCATTTTCATAACAAAAGAATATAAACAGGATCACTGAAATATAGACAAGCACAACCATACAAAAGGAACACAAATATTTATCCTAGGAAAACCCTAAAGGGAAAAACCCAACAAAAGCTTCCTCAATATAGATGCCCCAAAAAGATAAAAGATAAAACCAGCAAGGAGATCAAATTCTGATCCTCCTCCTTCTCCAACTACTTCTCTTCTCCACTAATGCGCTACACAAGTGAGAGTGTGTGTGTCACAAATGAGGAGCACTACACCTCTATTTATATTCATCCATTCACTTAAGTTAACTCATTTGACATGTAGGCTCGAGTTACACATGTAGGCTCAAGTAACCACACTGGGGTGCTGATGACCCACCTTTACAATTAGAGGGTACTACCTCATGACTCTTATTAGTTCTTCCGATTAGGAGCATCGGGGTACAATGTAATACAAGTGGTTCTCCCGGTAGGACCATCGGGGACCACAAAAGATACATATAGAATATTCTTCGAAGTTACAATATTTCAACACCCCCCCTTGACGAGAAGGGTATTCTACAGCAACATCAACAACAACAAGAGTAGAGATAGGGGACATCATCAACATTAGCAGGGTAACACATCTATAAATCATTGGAAGCTTTTCAACATCATGTAGTCTTCATCTTCAATATTCAGTCTTAATCATCAGCAACATCTTCAGTCTTTGATCAGCAACATCCTCAGCATTTTGATCTTTCAATTAGCAACGACATCTTCAGCACTTGGACCTTTCGATTAGCAACATCTTCAGCACTTTGACTGTTCAATATATTTATCATTTTGACCTTTCGATCAGCAACATCTTCATCACTCTGACCTTTCGATCAGCAACATCTTCAGCATTTTTACTTTTCAATCAGCAACAACATCTTCAGCATTTTGTCCTTTCGATCAGCAACATCTTCAGCATTTTGACTTTTCGATCAGCAACAACATCTTCAGCACCTTGACCTTTCGATTAGCAGCAACATCTTCAGTACTTTGATCTCTCAATTAGCAATATCATCATCAACACTTTGCCCTTTCGATTAGGAGCAACATCATCATCATCATATTTTGATCTGTCGATCATAATCATCATCACATTCTGATCTTTCGATTAGAAACATCATCATCATACTTTGATCTTTCGATGAGAAACATCATCAACATAGAAACATCATCATCATACTCTAATATTTTGATCAGAAACATCATAATCATAGTGTGTCATCATCATACTCTGATCTTTAGATCAGTACATCATCATCATCATACTCTGATCTTTTGATCAGTATGTCATCATACTCTGATCTTTCGATCAGTACACTAGTAGAAAATGAGAAATTAATGACTAAAAAAATGACTAAAATCAGGCTATAAACGACTATTTTTGAGTCGGTGACTAATAGTAGCAAATTACCACTATCTTATAGCTAGTCATATTTCACTAGTCATTAATAGCTTGACTTAGTAGTCATTGATTTAGTCATTGATTTGGTTATTGATAGACAATGATTTAGTCATTGATAGACAATGCTTTAGTCATTGATAGTCAATGATTTAGTCATTGTTTTAGTCATTGATAGTTAATGATTTAGTCATTGATAGTCAATGATTTAGTCATTGTTTTAGTCATTGATAGTTAATGATTTAGTCATTGATTTAGTCACTGAGTTAATCATTAATTTAGTCGCTGATTCAATCACTGATTGCAACCATTAATGACCAAATATACGAATAAATAAACAACTAGATGTTAACATATTAATGACTAAGCTAAATACGACTAAGATACAAGAAATTAGCTACTAATAGTCGTATATATGTGAATTTAGTCATTTTTGTAGTCACAAATTTATGATAGGGCATGGAGGAATCGAACCACCAACCTCCTACCTATAATTAGGCAGGCGCTCTACCATTGAGCTAGCACCCTTTAAGAAGTTGTTATTTCTTGACAATGATGATCAGTTGCTCCTAGTAAGTGTCCTCAACTCCTTTTCCCTCGTTGATAAGTTGCCTGTGAAATAGCATAGTCAGTGATTTTCCAAGAGATGCATGATACAGATACATGAAATTTCAAGATGAAATTTCTTGAAATAACTCACACCAGTGACATGTTCCAGCTTTATACTATATGACTATGCAGCTGGAAGTAGCCAGCAGTACCAATTGTTGAAAAGATTCAACAGGAATCACAGTTCTATTCTAAAATTGTGAATCCCACTATAGGAAATTATAATTCTTACATAAGTCATTGTAATCTGCACAAGTTCAAGAGAATAATATGCATTCTATATATCCAACATAAGATAATATTCATGACCAACAGATTATCTGGACCTTCCCATTTGATATGCAAGAAATAGATAGTATCTACTTCTATCGAATCTTAGACCTGAGATACAATTTCTCCTCAAAACAGATTTGCCAATGTCCAAGAGGAGATAATAAGAGTCTGATTAGCTAAAGAACTGTGGCTTTAAGATCCTAGTTGTTTGGGGTCTTCACATTATTTCACTGTCATCCTATTTATGTAGATCTTGGAATCCTCTTCTACCTCCAATCTGGAGAAACCCTAAATTACGGCTAATCTGAATCTTGTCCGGCAAGTCTCTGGCATCTGCCAAGTAATAAAACCTATCTCAAATTAACAAGATAAAAGAATAGACTTTCCCCCCATAGATCCAATGGATTCTTACACATATGGATCTCCCCATATTGCTTTTTGAGGCTCTGTTAAAATTGAGCTTCAGAGGCCCCTCTCTGGGAGGCTTCCGATAACTATTTGGGCTTTTTGTGCCCATTATTTCATTACATTTGGTTGTAATTTAGTATCATGCTTTCATCAAAGAAGGATATTCTATTTCTATTTTGGCATAACTCAGCATATGTCTCTAAGGGCAAGTTGGCACTGGAAAATTAAGGTAAGCTGTGAAGAGGCTTTGCACTGCATTTTTTATCTTTCTGATAAGCACAACTGTTAAACAGTTTTCATTAGGTCATACAGTTCCAAACATACCTCATTATCAACTACTAAATTTTTAATCTTAATATATTCCTTTAAGGATATTATGCATTAATTATTCTTCAGGCAGAGGGTTCAAAATGGCCCTAATACAGGTTGGTAATGCAAACCCTTCCTTTCTGTTTCTTGAGATAATCATCAATTATTATTTG
>LPNX010252096.1:370368-424085 GCA_001517045.1 Pseudotsuga menziesii | reverse complement strand
ATGCTTGATATATACTGGTCAATAGAGTATGTCATGTCATAGTCTATTCTTTCTGGGGAGAATCACGAACCTTGATTTGTACACTTGTTCCATCATATCCTATACATCATTCCCCACGATCAACTGTTATTCTTTGATCATAGATTCTTTCATAGCATTCTTTTCTTCATCTTGAGTTATCTCTTGTATCCATGGTGGTCTTCATCCTTCAAGGTGGATCTACCACTCTCTGAAGCTCTTTCTTCCTTCATGGTGTCTCTGACCCTGGAAGCTTTAGATTCATGTTTATTGGAGTGAACCTTGAATTGTCATCACTTGTTCTTCGGAACAAGTCTCATCCTTCTTTTCTTGTAGGAGGTTGTACATGACCTTTCCTACAATTCAAATGCACCAATTGCATGGTTAAAACTATTTCATAAAACATATTCATAATGACAAATTCTTATGCATCATGCAACTATTTAGTCAATACAACATTCATCCATATCTCACATAAACTTTCTAGATGCCTTCCATCTCCACCATGAAATTATTGAGATTGTGCACTAATCCAATATGTCAGCAAAGAGGTTTGATAAGTAGCAATGGAGAGTTGTATAGCACCATGAGCTAATTACCCATCACATGCATATTAGTAGTATATAGTCATTAATGCAAACAATCTATCATGCATAACACATCAATTGAGTATAATCAAATGCATAACAAAACAATATCATTAAATGACAATTGATTACTAATATTTTGTTTGTTTCATGGGTAGACTCCTTCTTGATCATTCTGCTTCATCATCTTCTTCATTCATGAAATCATCATTTCTTATCCAGATGATAAGATGGATAAGAGGTTCTTTAAGAATTGAGTTCTTCATATTCCTCATCACTTGAGGGATCTTCTTTGAATGGTGAGAGCTTGATCTTCAATTGCTTCCATCTTTCTTCTTCTCTTCTTATGAGACGAGCTTCTTGTTCTTCCCAAAGTCTGTTGAAAGTAATTACTTCCTTCTGGCACACATTCTTTGCATGAATGAATCCCATGATCCTAGGAGGCCATTCAAGGTGGCTATCACCACTTCTGCATTCTCCACTTCTTCTTCTACAGCTTCAAGTTGTTATGCATTCTGGATCTTCACATTCTTCAACTGTTTTCTCAAAGCCATCTTCTGATTTGAGTTCTTATCTTCAAATATCTTGGTCAAGGAATCAAAAATCTTCGATGTCTTTGGGGAGACACTTGTGGTACAACTTGATTCATGACTGAATCATCAATGATCTTCTTGGCCTTGACTAAGTTCTTCTTATGTAAGGCTTCTAGCGTCATCTCCCTCTGGAACTGGAACCTCTATACTCATGTAGGTGTCCAAACCATTTTCTTCAGAGAGATCATATACTTCTATGCTTGGAATTTATCAACTTCACCAAGCTTATCATCAAGCTGATGTGATAGATCACTTTGAAATGAGAACCTCAAATGAAAATAACAAAGGATTAGATCTTACCGATTTGAGGTGTCCGTCTTGGTTCCGAAGCTCGCTGATCTAGGGTTTGTCATAGAAACCCTAATTTTCAAAAATTGGAATATTTTAGATATGATTGGATATACAGATATATCTCTTCAAATGGAGCTGTCCAATGTACTCCTTTTCTGAAAACAATGGAGGGAAGCTCCCGGAACAGGAAGCCCTAGATTTCCAATTTCTTCTGTAGAAATTCCTGTTACTGTTTCTATGATATCTATGAAATTACTAAGTCTATGTTTCTAAAATTTCTCATGGAGGTAACCTTGAATGTTCCTGATCCAACACCATAGTTTTAATCAGAATTTGTTTTACCATTTGGGATTTATGATCCTTTTCCCAAGGTGACCTGTTACAGGACTGTTCAGAACAGTGAAGTTGTACGGCATTCCATGTGTCACTGGTTCATATTCTGAGTCTAATATTTGGAAAACTAAAATTAAATTCTGTTCCCTTTCCATGAAAGATTCAGGAATTCCATTTGGACCTCTGTAGCCCAAGATATTGCACTTCTCCTCAGGTGTCCTATTTATGGATGAATTCTGGAAGAGGATAGAACCCTAACTTGGAGGGATAATATCTCCTAGAATATAGATAATATGAGTATGAAATTTGTATATAGTGTACATCAGGATTGTATCTTAGGTCCCTGAAATTTTCATCCCCTGATCCTTTTCCAATCTTGGGATATAGCGAATGTACCAAAACTTAGCCGTTTTAGTACTTAAGGTTTTTCTGGCTAGGGGTCAAACTAGGGTTTGACTTTCCCATAGTTTCACCCAACCAAATTTCTTGATCTAGGTCTCTAAAATTTAGATTTTATGAGGAGAAAAATCCTATTTTTGTCTCACTCAAAAATTTGTCTTCTGTAGAAAGCCCTAATTTCCGCATCGAAAATTGAAAATGCTCGGAATTGAATTTCGCTTTGACAAAAAGATGCGCCCTTCAATGGAGAGTCAGCCTAGCATAATTTTGCTGATGGATTGTGGAGAGAGACCCAAAAATTAAGAAGCTCTAGCTTCTATAGATGCACAATGTCTTCTTCTCAGGTTAGATCTGATACCATGTTAAATTTCCATATGCTTAGCTAAGACATTAGTATTTCATTTCATTTTCATAACAAAAGCATATAAACAGGATCACTGAAAGATAGACAAGCAAAACCATACAAAAGGAACACAAATATTTATCCTGGGAAAACCCTAAAGAGAAAAACCCAACAAAATATTCCTCAATATAGATGTCCCAAAAAGATAAAAGATAAAACCAGCAAGGAGATCAAAGCCTGATCCTCCTCCTTCTCCAGCTACTTCTCTTCTCCACTAATGCACTACACAAGTGAGAGTGTGTGTGTCACAAATGAGGAGCACTAAACCTCTATTTATATTCATCCGTTCACTTAAGTTAACTCATTTGACATGTAGGCTTGAGTTAAATCATGTAGGCTTGAGTTACACATGTAGGCTCAAGTAACCACACTAGGGTGCTGATGACCCACCTTTACAATTAGAGGGGACTACCTCATGACTCTTATTAGTTCTTCCGATTAGGAGCATCGAGGTACAATGTCATATAATTGGTTCTCCTGGTAGGACCATCGAGGACCACAAAAGATACATATAGAATATTCTTCGAAGTTACAATATTTCAACAGCCATTACCTCTAGGGGACATCCCATCATGTTTTCATTGCCGAGTGACTTTCTTGTGCATCAGTTTCTTAAAATTAGGGTTTTGTTCAGTTTCCTTCAATACAGCTCTCGCATTGGTGGGTCAACTCTACAAAACACCGTGCTAGTATTGGTAGTGTTCCCATAATGGCATTGCCCATACACACTTGTGGGAGCCAGCGACATGCAATCTTGCTGCTCCATTTGATTTTTCGCTCCTAGACAGAGAGTTACCAAGTGTCCCTAAACGACATTTTCATGCGAATTTTAACTTGACATAACTAAGAAACTGAAGGTCGAATCGATGAGTCGTCGAATTCGTTGGTCTCCTGGCATGCCATTACCGCTAGGGACCCTCTCCACCATGTTTTCATGGCCTAGTGACTTCATTTTACATCATCGTAAACTAGGGTTTTTCTCAATTTCCTTCAATGCAACTCTCGCATTGGTGGGTCAACTCTGTAAAACCCTCCATTGTGCCAGTATTGGTAGTGTTCCCATATCGGCATTTCCCATACACACTTTTCGGAGCCAATGACACACAATCTTGCTGCTCCATTTGTTTTTTCTCACCCAGACCGAGAGTCACCAACTATCCGTGAATGACATTTTCATGCGACTTTCAACTCAACATAACTCAACAACGAAGGTCGGATCGACGAACCGTTGACTTTGTTGGTCTTTTGGAATGCCATTACTTAGAAACCAATATACCATATACCTAGAATATATGTACCTACACTACAACAAAGAAACTAGAGTTTCATAAATTACAAGTAGAAACACATAATCGTATGAATTAGAAGTAAAAACTCATACATGAATTACAAGAATATAGCCAATTAGTGTTTCATGGATTGAAAGAATTTCCCATACATGGAGATGATGTATTATTTTAGTTTCTCTTATGTAGAACCACTTAGACTGTATACCTAAGGTACAAGAGAAAATAACATAAAAACTATGGTTTCACGAACTACAAATCATAAACCTAAAAACTAGGGTTTATAAATTTACACATATAACTACAAACTAGGGTTTTATGAAGTAGAAATTCACATACATAGAGATGATGTGCTATGTTAGTCTCACTTATGTATATATACTTAAACCATATACCTAAGCTACATGCACAAATAGGAAAAAAACTAGGGTTCACAAATTTAGACATAGAACTACAAACTAGGGTTTATGAACTCATTAGGTTTATATCATTATATTTGTTAGTCTCACTCAACTAGAAACTAGTAGACCATATACCTAGAAGATATGTACCTGTACTACAACATAGCTAGGGTTTCATGAACTACAAACCAAAAACCTAAAAACTATGGTTCACACATTTCAGGTCCATAGAACTAAAAACCAAGGTTTATGAACTCAATAGGTTTAGATAATTAGATTTGTTAGTGTCACTCAACTAGAAACCAATATACCATTTACCTAGAAGATGTGTACCTTCACTACAACAAAGAAACTAAGGATTTATGAATTACAAGTATACCAAATAATTGTATGAAATAAAAGTAGAGACCCACCCATACATGGATTACAAGTATCAAGCCAACCAGGGTTTCATGAATTGAAAGAAATTAAAATACATAGAGATCAAATTCTATGTTAGTCTCACTTGTTTATATACACTTAGACCATATACCTAATCTACAAGAAAAACAACAAAAAATATAGTGTTTCATGAACTACAAACCATAAACCTAAAAAATAGTGTTTACACATTTACACATACAACTACAAACTAGAGTTTTATGTACTCATTAGGTTTAGATAATTAGATTTGTTGGTCTCACTTAACTAGAAACCAATAGACCATATACCTAGAATATATGTAGTTGGAATAAACCATATACCTAGAATAGACCATGTACCTATAATATATGCTTGCAAGTTAATAACCACAATGAATATTTCTTGTGAAAGAGGGGGGTCAAACACTATAGGATTATTCAATATTTTATTTAATGGTTGGTTGGGTGATTGCGAATAACATTGGATGTAATTTTCCTTTCAAGTATGCATGTGGTTGAAGCATGTTAGTGGTGTTGATGGGATGTTATCATCATATTGTACAAATTCAACCTCTTTTGCAACCGACATACATTGACATAGACCCCAATCAATCCACTTTTCATGAATATAGGACTGTCAAACTAAGAATGATTCCCAGCCAAGTTAAAATAGTTTCCTCTTTAGGGTTAAATTTTCCCCATTGATCAACATCATCTTGTGCAATTTGTGCATGATAAACCGTGAAAAGTATCTCATTTGATTAGTGTATAAAGAATATATGACATATGACTACAATCCTAAGCATGCTCATATACAAAAAAAAAAGTTACTTTATAAGATGCCACAAGAGATGGTTAGGTAGCGTTGGTGTTAGGGTTTACCTACTAGGTTTAGGGTTTCCTCATTGATTCTAAACCCTAGGTTATGCATGCTAACCTTTAAACTTCAGTTAGGGTTAGGGTTTCCTTGTTTATTCTAAACCCTAGGTTATGCATGCTAACCCTTAAATTTTAGTTAGCCTATGCCACAGCAACAAGTACAAGAGATCGTTAAAATTGCAAGTGCTCAACAATAGCATAACAAATATGTATGTATTTAATTAGAGTAAGCAATGTCAACTTCATCTTCAAATGATATAAATTGTCAAATTTATCAAAATCAATGTTTGCCAAGTAGATGTATCAAATCCAAGTAAAAAACAGTCATGTTCAATATGATTCTCAGCTCATTAATACTATGAAATGGTAAGAGAATATCATTCCAATATCAGTTTCTATCTTACAAAATCAGACAATGATTACTATGTAAATACCAAAGGAAAACATGTGCTTTCTATTCTAATTTGGACAATGAATAAGATTGTCAAACCAATGATAACTTTTAGCCAAGTATGACTATCCCAAAATGTTACTTCCAGTCAAATTAAAGATGCAATAACTATGTCAATTTCAAGTTTGCAATTAGGAAGACAATTGTTAGGTAAATGCAAGTGGACTACAAGTATTGTCAATCCCAACTTGGCCAATGAATGGGACTGTCAAACTAAATGTATTTTCCAGCCAAGACAAATTTTACTATGACTGTCCCAAATAGTAATTTCTAGGCAAGCTAAGAGTCCCAACAAGTACCTGCATGATAGTCCTCAACAAAGATGGTATCTTGTACATGGTTTTTGGAGGTATTTTTGGTATTTTAGTAGTGAAAATGTACTAGTGGATCACTGTCAAAACTTCTTATGTATGGTTGAAAATGTTAATGATATGTAGAGTCCTAGGAGGGATACTAAAGCTAGAGAAGGGGTTTTGAAAGGGGGCCAAGGTTTGATCCTATAGGCCGAGGATATGATGTTAGTTTTTCAACATTAAGCTAGCATTATTAGGATCTTTAACTGAGAGAATACCAAGTACAGCAATCAAACACAAGAGACAATGAACACAATGTTTTTCCTTGGGGAAACCATAAAGGAGAAAACCCCGCAACTTCCTCAGAGATAGAATCAGCACCAAAACAGTAAGTGATCTCCTAACAGTAGTAATCTTCTTCTTGACTAGCCCCAGTGTCTTCTCCTTCCTCAATTATGCGCTACACTTGAGTGTGGATGATTTGTGTGATAAATAGAGACTCTAGTTCTCTATTTATACTAATCCTGACATGACTAAAACCCTACAAAGGTTGACCTTTACTAGGAGAGTCTAATAACCTAGTGCCTCAGAACTGCGGGGACTTTAACCCTTAGACAATTGGAGGGTTACTCACTATGACTTGACATGAATTTTTTACACTATTGATCCTTCTGATCAGAACATCAGGGCATGACAATATGACTCAATTACATCATAGATACATCCCAAAATAAACATCAGGTTACAATACATAAGATACATAGATGAGTACATTCCGAAGTTACAAATACATCAACACTCCCTCTTAACTAGGAAGGTATTCTTTCGACACAATTTTCAGCACTGGTCTTCTTCTCTGTATCAACTGGATCATCTTGTTATCTGCATCTTAGGACTTCTGAGTCTTCAAGTCATCTTCATCTTCAAGTCATCGGAACTGGATCATCTCTCGATCTGGATCATCATGGGATATCATCACTGGATCTGGATCATCTCTCGACGTGGATCATCATGAGGCATCATCACTGGATCTGGATCATCACTGACTATCATCACTAAATCTCGATCATCACTCAATATGGATCATCACTGTTGGATCATCGTCACTGGACCTCGATCATCACTCGATCTGGATCATCAATGGCTATCATCACTGGATCGGGATCATCTCTGGTGCTATCTCATGATTCTTCTCATCACAGGAATTTCTATAGAGCCAACCCTTTTTCATGCTTGTTGTAGGCCTATCCTCCATGTAGGTCTTCTTTAGCACTTATATCTGACCTACTTGTCAGAAAGGCACAGTACTCACATCCATCTAGGCAGGAACAAATCCTACCACAGTGATGGAAGATTTCCCACACATTCACCTAGGCCGGAACACATCCTACCACAATTATGAATGATTCTCACCCAGGCCAGAACACATCCTACCACAATGATGAAATATTTCCACACATTCACCTAGGCTAGAACACATCCTACCACAATGATGAATGACTCTCACCTAGGCTGGAACACATCATACCACAATGATGAAAGCTTTCTGCATTTACATTCACCCAGGCCGGAACACATCCTACCACAATGATGAAAGGGCCTGCACTTACATCCACCTAGGCGGGAACACATCCTGCTCACAATGATGGAAGGGCTCTGCACTCACATCTGATATTTTAGGAACCAATCCTATAGTCATATCAGAATGGCCCGCAGTCCTCCTCAACTGAGCTACCTGGTAACCGACCAGGTGCCTCCATTCTCCTAGAGAATGGTAGTTTCCATTACATCCGACCTGCTCGTCGAAATGGCCAACACTCACATCTGACATCGAGGGAACCTAATCCTTTAGCCATGAAATAATCGTTTAGCCCTTAAATCTGATCAAGTGTGAGCACATTCCTCTGTCACATCAGAATGGCTACTCAGTCCTAAACTGAGTGTTCCTGGTACCTCACCAGGCAGCTCCATTCAATGAATGGCAATTTCCCTTACATCTATCCTACTCGACAGAATGGCTAGCACTCATATCTGACATGGAAGGAAGCAATCCTCTCACCATGACAGAATGGCTTAGCCCTTACATCTGACCATGGAAGGAACTAATCCTCTCACCATGTTAGAATGGCTATGGGACTCATCACTTTCCCTTGGAGGAGACCTCTATCTGGAGAACACCAAGCTTCTCCTTGAAGTACTCAAACTTCACCCTAGCCAATGGCTTCATTAATACATCATCTATCTATTCCTCTGGTGCAACATACTAGAGCTTCACTGCTCCTCTCTACACCATATCGCTGATATAGTGGTACTTGATCTCGATATGCTTCGACTTGTCATGGAACACTGGACTCTCTGACAACTTCATGCAACTCTGGTTGTCACAATGTATACAAGTAGCATCCAACTAGAGATCAAATAAATCAGACAGTAGCTTCCTGAGCCATACTACCTCAAAACTAGTTGAACAAGTTGTGACATACTTTGCTTCAGCTGTACTCAGTGCCACACAGGATTGCTTCCTACTAAACCAAGAGATCACACCTGACCCCATACTGAAGCAACACCCTGAAGTGATTTTCCTATTGATGGCACTGTCTTCCCAATCTGAATCAACATAACCCTCTAGGTTAATCTTTTGATTTGCATCGTACTTGATCCCATAATCAACTGTACCCTTCAGGTACCTCAGAATATGCTTTGCAGCAATCAAGTGAACATGTCTCGGATCTGTCAGGAACTGGCTCAAGGTGTTCACAGTAAAGCAAATATCTGGTCTCGTGTTTTTTAGGTACATCAATGACCCAATCATCTGACGATACATCGTAGCATCAACCAACTCTAATGAAGCATCACTCAATAGATTCAGGTTCGATGCCATCGGTGTGGCTATAGCCTTGCAGTCCATCATCCCAAACCTCTTCAGGATCTCTACTGTATACTTCCCTTGTCCAAGAAATATTCCATCTGTACTCTGCCACACTTCCATACCTTGAAAGTAATGCATCATTCCCAAGTCCTTCATCTCGAACTTAGCAGCAAGCTTTCTCTTTGTATCAACAATTAACCCATATGTACCTATCACAAATAGATCATCTACATATAGTAGAAGCATTACAGGGTTTCCATCTTCAACCTTGTAGTAAAGGTTGGAATCTGCTTTACTCTTGGTAAAGCCCAAACTAGATAGACAGCTGTCAATTCTTCCATACCAAGTCCTGGGTGCCTGTTTCAAACCGTACAGGGGTTTCTTCAATCTGCATAGATGAGACTTCCTGTCACGTGTCTCAAAACTGAGTGGTTTTTCTACATACACTTCCTCTTCCACTACACCATTCAAGAAAGCAGTCTTGACATCCATCTGGTGTATCTTCCATTTCATCACTGTAGCCAGAGCAAGTACTGATATGATGGAAGTGTATCTGGCTACAAGTGTAAAGGTTTCTTCATAGTCTATTCCTTCTTTCTGAGAGAAACCTCGAGCTACAAATATTGCTTTATGTTTCTCAATGCTACAATTTGCAGCATGCTTGATCTTGTAGATCCATTTGGAAGTTACAACTGAATTCTCGTCTGGCCTTGGGACAACATCCCAGACATCATTCTTCATGATCGATTGGTACTCTTCGATCATAGCATCCTTCCATTCTTTCTGTTCTACCGCTTCTTCATAACTGGAAGGTTCTTTATCAATGAAATCACATAGTAAGGCTACATACCTAGAACAGGATCTGGTCCTCTTTCTTTCTCTATTATTCTCTTCTGGAGCCCCATATCTTTCTACACCTTGGATAAGTTCTCATACCCAAGTAGGTTTCCTCTTATGAGGATTCTTCTCCAGAGGTGGATCTACAGGTCTTTGTGGTTCTTCAAATTCTTGATCTTCTTCTTGAGCTTCTTTGTTCATGGTTGTATCATGAATTCTGGATGCTTCTGCTTCTTCTTCTTCAAGTTCTTCAGGAGGTATCTTTCTGGACTTGTTGTAAGCTGTGTCTTCATCGAATGTCACATCCCTGCTAATGTCAATCTTCTTGTATCCTAGGAAATAGATTCTGTAGACCTTCAAGCTTTCAGAGTATCCCACAAATATACCCTTCTTTCCTGAAGGATCTAGTTTTGTCCTTTTCTCCTTTGGGATGTGTATGTACATAGGACAGCCAAATATTCTAAGATGGCTGAATTCATGTTTCTTGTCGGAGAATACTTCTTCAGGAGTCTTGTTCTCAAGTACTCTATGTGGAGTACAGTTCTGTAAATACACTATTGTTCTAGCAGCTTCAGCCCAAAGATGCATAGGAAGATCTTGATCATGGAGCATGGCTCTAGCAGCTTCCATGATGGTTCTGTTCTTCCATTCCACAATCCCATTCTGTTATGGATTATAAGGAGTGGAAAACTCCCTCTTAATCCCTGATTCTTTGCATAGCTCTTTGAATTCATTCGAAGTGAATTCTCCACCATAATCTGATCGAAAAGTCTTAATCTTCTTTTCAGTATGGACCGCTTAGTGAGTTTGATGACATAGGACCGCATACATCAGAGTGGATGATTTCTAGTATGTCTTTGGCTTTGCTTTCACTGCTTGGAAATTTCTTCTTTGTGTTCTTTCCCTTCACACATCCTTTGCAGACCCCATCATGTTTTTCTTGGATTTCTAGAAGACCTTCAATAGCTTTGCTTGCAATAGGTAGTGCTCTATAATGCACATGTGCAAGCCTTCTATGCCAAAGTTCACTTGGCTCTACATTATCATGGAACATTTCTTGTACTGGATGGCCCTTCAATTTGTACAATCCTCCTTCTTGTTCTCCAATCACTACCGCATCATCGATAGTCTTTCCTCTAGGCCACATGATGACTTGACCATCTATGAATGCAACCCGCATTCCTTTTGCATCCAATACTGATATGGAGAGAAGGTTCTTCTTGAGTCCTAGCACAAACAATACTTATTTCATTGGTAGAGACTTACCAGAGTCTAGTTTATATGAATATTTCCCACTACCTTTTACTGGATATTGGTAGTCATCTCCTAGTTTCACCTTATGAGGTGATTCATGTTCTAACAGTCTCACAAAGGATTCCTTGAATCTAGTCATATGTTTGGAAGCTCCACTGTCTATAATCCAATCATCACAACCATGAGTAATGTTACCTGTGAGAGTGGAAATCAAAACATATTCATCCTCGCTTGAAGAGTCTTCACTTTCATATCTAGATCTCTTCTTGGATGGTTCATCATCCTCTGCAGCATAAGCATGATGTCTTCTTTTGTTACCCTTCTTCTTATGAGAGTGAATCTTGTTCTTAGGAAAGTCTTTTGCAAAGTGCCCTACCTCATCACATGTATAACATCTTGATCTAGACATGTTCTTTATACTATTATCTCTATGATGAGGATTCTTACCTTTGGAGTGATGAGTACCTCTTCTACCTTTCTTGGAGTGAACCATGAGGGCTTGATCTCCACTTCCCATATTCTCTTCTCAGGCTGATATTCATGCTTATTCTTGAGAACATTCTTCCCATAGTCTGCTGAATTTGACTAACTTCTTTCTACCACAGATTCCTTGGATGAATGAATCCCATGACCTAGGAAGGACATTCAGAGTTGTCATCACAATCATTGCATTCTCTACTTCTTCATCTACTGCTTCTAATTGTTCCTTGATCTGAGAAACCCTTGTGAAGTAGGACTGGATAGTCTCTACATTTTGAATCTTCACATTCTTCAGTTTATTCCTCAGAGTCATCTTCCGGTTTATGTTTTTCCCTTCAAACAATTTGGTTAGGGAATCAAACATATCTTTAGGTGTCTTGAGAGAGGACACCTGTGGGATAAGGTGATCCTTGATAGAATCAGCAATGATCCTTTTTTCCATAACCATCTTCTTCTTATGTAAGGCCTTTGCCTCATCTCCCTCTGGAACCAGAACCTCCTCATGGATGTCGGAGTCTAATTCATTTTCTTCCACTACCAGGGAGATCCTATACTTCCAAGCTCGGAAGTTATCAACTCCCTCAAGCTTTTCATCAAGCTTGGTATGATGAGACATCTTAACCAAGAATCTCAAATGGAAATACAAAAGATTTTAGATCTTACCAGGTTCAAGATGTCGGATCTGAAACTTGAGCTGAAATCCTGTAGAGCTAGTTCAGGAACAAATTAGGGTTTTGCTTTTCCAGAGTTCTGTTCACCCAAATGCCTTGAAATTTGTCCCTAACTTCTATTTTGGGGAGGATATCAATCCAGGCCTCGGCTCAGTGGAAAATTCCTCTTCTGTGAAAATCCCTAATTTTCAACAGTAGTGACAGGTCCAAAACTGAAAAACCTCAGAATTGGATTCTTCTTTGACAGAAAGATGCACCCTAAGGAGGAGAGTTATTCCACCTTACTTTTGATGAAAATATGTGGAGGAATATCCACAAACTAGGAATCCCTAGTTTCCCATAGCTGCACAGTGTCTTCTTCTCAGGTTAGCTCTGATACCATGTTAGTTTTTCAACATTAAGCTAGCATTATTAGGATCTTTAACTGAGAGAATGACACGTACATTAATCAAACACAAGAGACAATGAACACAGTGTTTTTCCTCAGGGAAACCATAAAGGAGAAAACCCCGCAACTTCCTCAGAGATAGAATTAGCACCAAAACAGTAAAAGCCCCAAAACAGTAAGTGATATCCTAATAGCAATAATCTTCTTCTTGACTAGCCCTAGTGTCTTCTCCTTCCTCAACTATGCACTACACTTGAGTGTGGATGAGTTGTGTGATAAATAGAGACTCCAGTTCTCTATTTATACTAATCCCAACATGACTAAAAACCTACCAGGGCCGACCTCTACTAGGAGAGTCTAATAACCCTAGTGCCTCGAAACTGCGGGGACTTTAACCCTTAGACAATCAGAGGGTTACTCACTATGACTTGACATGACTTGTTTACATTATTGATCCTCCCGATCAGAACATCAAGGCATGACAATATGACTCAATTACATTATAGATACATCCCAAAATAAACATCGGGTTACAATACATAAGATACATAGATGAATACATTCCAAAGTTACAAATATATCAACATATGAGTATGAGATTCGAAGCTTAGGGTTAGGAAATGAGAGAGCAGAGGTGGAAAGGTAAGCGAGTAGGTTAGGAGATGGAGAATGGAGGAAGGGTTTGGAAGGGTAGAAAGTTAGGGTTTTATTTTAGGTTTCTAGTTAGGTCTAGGTCCTTAGGGTTTAGGTCTACAATAACAAGGCTGAAGCTAGGTATGACAAGCCGAGACAACAAATAGAAGGGCCAAGGGATGAAGGGCCAAGCTAGGTATTTCCACTATGATTTACAAGATCACGTATTTGGTTTTTAAAATTATCATTGCTATTGTACACATTTATGCAGTTGTGTATTTTTTTTTGTTAACTAACCTATAGTGTTAAGCTTTTTATGCATTTTATTGTGAACATACACACTTTATTGCTTCATCAACAATAAGTATTGCAAGCACATCAACTGTAATCTACTATTGCATTCGACATAATGTATGCAAATATGTAATCAAAGGAAAAGTAATATAAATAAGTGCAAAATGAGATATTCATATATAAAAATTTCCAATCATATATAGTAGTAGTGAAAAATGGAACATCGTTCCCAATGTCTATACAATGGCAAATCATGCCCTATACAAAATATGGAAACTCATGCTAAAATGCCACGTCATGGCTAGTGTACATAGGAGGGTCTCTTAATCCTTCTACCCACCCTTAGAGCTCCCAGGTGCACCTCTGAAATCGATTTTCCTCTTGTTTGAGCTAGAGGAATCTCGGTTCTTCTGGCCACTTCGACCACCTCCCCTTGGGCTCAGAAATGACAACAATCAAATGTTAACTCCTATAGGAAATTATACAAGTATAAAACACAATTTAAAAATCAAAATTAAGTTTTCAAATCTTAAATAGCTCACGTCATATGAGACCGTAAATGGTGAGCGGTTACACTCCTCTGTGATCCAAGTCTCTCGGCAATGCCACCCTGCAACATTTAAATAGTAAGATAACTCATACAATTTACTTCCTATGTTAATTTTCATTAATTTTGCATGATATTTTCATAAACTAATCAATATCACCATGAACACAATAGGATGGTCTTAGGGACTAGTAGGTGGAGCAGTCGGCTGGTCCTTACGGGTGGAAGGTGGAGTAGTTGGCTGGTCCTCAAGGGTGGTAGGTGGAGTAGTGGACTTGACAACCTTCTCTGATGTTAGGGTGGATGGAATAGTGGAGGATCTAGCCACATCAACGTTGGCTACAAAACTAGGGAGCGTAGTGAGAGAGCGCATGGACTGGAGTGGGCGAAGTGGTGATGTACGACAGTAAACCCCAACTAGCTGTAGAATGGAATGGGCCACCCTGGAAGAGGAAAAGAGGGTGGTGGGAGAATATGTGGGAGGGGGATGAGGTCTGGGATGGCGTGGAGGGATGGATGAATGTGGATGGATGATGTATCATGGTCGGAGGGGGGAGGGTGGAAACATGGGAAATTGCAAGCGAGGGGGTGGATGGGTGGGGTGGGGGGAGTGAGTGAAGGCTGTGACGAAGAAGGGGGAGATGGATGGAAGTGTGGTGGTGGATGGGAGGAAAGGGATGGATGGAATGGGGTGGGGAGGGATGCAAGGAAAGGTATATGTATGCCATGGGATACACTTGGAATATATGGTGGGAAAAAGGCATTCGATGGAGAGATAGTGACACGGACGTGCCTATGTACTTGGATCTGCATACATATTCATGGCCTCGTATATTAGTGCATAAAAAATATAACTATACAAATATAAGCCATAAAAACTGAAATTAAATTTATACTTTATTACATGATACCTACTCATGAGGGGATCTGTTGATCCCCGATGGGGATGGCGGGTCACTCACTCCTGTAGACACTTGTGAAAATAAAAAAATATTTAGATTCAGTTACTAAATATTAACTACATTGGATGAAAATATTAACTACTAACATTTAATTTAATTACTAAAAGAAAAATACTTGTGTGTATGGTGCCGCGATGTCCTCTGCATATGCCATGGCTCCATCTAGGTTGAAGGAACCAACATCCTTCCACCTGGGTGTTGGAGACTCAACACTAAATAGCTGTACATTAAAAGAAATCAAGTCATCAACATATAATTCTAAGTAAAATTTATTAGAAATTATGAGATTGCATAACTTATAATCAATACTTGAACATTAAATAAAACAATAACTAACCTGGTGTAGGTAGCTCTCTATGTCATGCTCCTACATGGGAACATGGCATGTATTCCCACAATCAAAACAACGATGTGGAATTGGTCTTGTCGAGATGGATGGATCATCCTGGCTACCACCTGTAGCTACTCTCCCTCACCCACCACCAGTTGACCGTACAGAAGTGTGTCTCTCGGGGTGGTCCTGCTCGCTCTGTGAGGACATAACCACACATGTGGTATGCTTGAGAAGGTACCATGTGGCAGGTCTAACAGACTCCTGGATCTCATATATCCCATTACCTAACCTAGGGGGTTGAAGAAGCAGGTTCGCCTCTCTCTTAGCTGCAGGAGGTCCTTTGAGTGGGTTCTGGTGGGCATGAGGTCAATCTTGGGCTGAGCCAAAACTAACGCGCTGGAGATCAATGATGTTGAAGTAGTTCACATGGAACCCTAACACAAATTCAGCCCACAATTTCCTGAGAAAATACTATGGGACCTCAACATTGTTGCATGGAGGCTTGTCAAAAACCATGAACCATCTCTTCCTCTAGTTTTCTCTCCATGGTTGGTAATTACACCTCTAACATCCCCCAAAATACAAACTTTCAATTAAGAGTCTTTATTTGATTTAATTAATTAATAAATTTGGCTGATGGAAAAAAATCTTCCAAGGAGTCCTAAAAGGACTGATGTAATAAAACCTAAGGCTTAAAACATTGGAAAGAATAAAGTGGAAACAACCAGGTTAAATGAGGAAACATGCATGGAATAGAAAGGGACAAGACAGGGCTAACTTCAGGGAAACTGATATAGGTGTTAGGATTGTTTTGATGACATTGGACACCCCCTATAAATCAAGGATTTTATTAGCTCCATGAATTCCGTGAGGAATCAGCTGCTAATAGGAAAAGACCTAAGAAAAACTTTAATAAAAGGGGAAGCATATGGGTGAGGCAAGATGCTTCTTAGTACGCTGAGCACATGAAATCTTACTATGTGACCACATGGTGTTAGGCAAGACTGTGTGAACAAGATCTGAAAAATGAAGCTGTGTTTAGCCATCCATTCTGTTGGCATGCATTGTTTTGCATGGGGGTGACTAGGAAGGAGGGGAGCTAAACCTAGTCTACAGTTGGGAGGAACCTGGCCATTTCCTTTGTGTTTCAGGCTACAGGTTTGGAGGTTTTATTTATTTTTCTTTTATAAGAGACTTGCTATTATTTTTAGTCTCAATAATGTTGATAAAATGTTATATATGAATCCATAGGGACCTCAGTTTAAAAACTTCATTTTTAAATAGTACAAAAGGGTTAGCTAAGGGGACTAGACTAAATGTTAGATATTGTACTATACATATTTATTTCCATCATAACATTTGTGATTGCGAACAGGAGTTCATTACAATCTTAGTAGAATAAATCTTTTATTATATACCGTGTGGAGCTATGTGTTGTCAATGGTAGATCTAAACAGAGACTAATGGACAAGTAAAGTTGAACTCATAAGAATAAACATGCATTTTCAGGCTAATACAAGATCATAAAACTTGAGAACCCAACCTTAAATAGCCTAGATCCCTTTTTCTTTATAATTTCAAACTAATATCACAGTACGGTTCCTTTATTGAGGGACATTTGGTAATCATGTTGTTTATCTCTACTAGGCCCTCAGAAAAATCTAGAGTGACATTAAATAAACAAGAATTCAACATTTTCTTTTGCAATTTGGAAAACTATAATTTATATGCTGAAAATAGAACACATAACCTAACCTCTACGATTAGGGAGTAATAGTTCACGGTTTGAATCACAAGGTATTATTTCTTTAAAACAAAATGCGTGACCTAATCTATACATTTGAGGAGCAATACTTCCACATTTGAATCACAAGTAATAATGTATAGAAAGAAATGAAAAACACATGACCCTAGCCACTGTCTTGAGGAGTAGTACACCAGGTTGGGAAGGTGCGTGACTTAGAACCTTTTATTTGTTAACAGTATTTTTTCCCTCCTAGCAAGGACGTTTTGGGTCTTTTGCTCATTACCGAGTTTAACAACACATTTTACTACTTTCCAGCTACTATGTTGTATGAACGTGCAACCTTCTTTTATGGCCTCATATTCACCATACCAGGAGCCAAGTACAGGAATGTAGTAAATAAAAGATGGTTACAAAAACAATATGCAAAATAAACTAGCTGACCTCTCTCTTTGATATGTTGTCCCAGCAGGTAACTGAGTTTTACCCTGGAACCCACACTGGTTACGCATTTTGTTTATTTTAAAATTTTTATTGGAGAAAACCTCTTAGAGGTATCTAGTCTTATGCCCTTGGTATTTAGGGTAGTAACATCAAAACACTGGGAAAACCCTTAGAGCATTTTTTTTCTCTTTTATCGTTGTGTGTTGGTTGCACCGAGAAGATTATAGGAAGTTTTATAACTATGGAAGAAGTGAAGAATCCTGGGTAGTAACAAACCTATGGTCCTAATTCCTGGAATGACCAGTACCTTTCCTTTTAAAAGGATACGAATTGATACTCATTCATTACATGGGTAACTTCTACCAAACGAATCCGTTTTTCTTGGACGATCCATGAACAGAAAATGCTAATTGTAGAAAACGTAAATCCTGCTAAAAAAAAACATATTTAAAACTGAAAACTCCAGCCAAATTTATTTAGCACTATTATTTAAATGATAACCTCGAAAACAAAAAAAGAAAATGATAGTTCACCTCAACCTTGAAGCATAGGATTTCATTTGGTTTTGCCAGACATAAAAGAGGAAGCAACTCAGAATGGTGCTTCAAAGCTTTTTAGAAAACCAGTCGTTTACATGGAAAAAGTGTTCCCTTCTAAACCTTTAGACCTGCTAAGCCAAATTTGTGGCAAAAACCATAGGATCACAATTTTCCTCCTTTGAAATCCTTGGAAGAACGTTTTCATCCTAGCGCTCTTAAAGGATGAGAAAGAGGTATTCCCAGGTTGAGTACTCCTTACCATTACAGTGAAGATCCTCGCCAGCATTAAATATCTCTGTATTACCTACCCACATAGGAGATATAGGTCATTACAATATTTTCGGTTAAACTGAAAGAAAAGCTTACAGAGTAACCACAGAGGATGATGAAGGAGGTCATGTTTTTTTTACCTGAACCATTAACAAGTGAAGTCCAACTTAAGGCTATTAAGACCACTGTGTTATCCATCATTACCTTAACCAAAGCATCACATAACCGAAACCAATGCAGGAAAGATGAGTTCTCCCTCAATTAAACCCTAGAACCCCCTCCTTAGCTTTCAACTCGAAAGAAGTTCTGCAGTAATGAATGTACGTTAATGCTAGTCGGGTTCACAGTATAGTAGAAGCTTCTCGAAGAGCCAAAATACAGTACTTACACTTTCCTACCTTTGATACATCACATTCACCCTTAGTACCTAGTGGTGTTAAGCTAGCGACTTCTAACATGACTCGCTGTGGTTCCCACGTTAGCCTTGGCCTCAGATCGCTGTAGGATGGGTTTTTTGGTTCCTTCATGAATCCTTGCATGAAATCTTATAAAGGTAGTCAGCCAGGTCTTGAATCACTTTGGTTGAGGGTTTCCTTGCACGCCCTAATCATTGTTAGTAGTCGATGGGTACCCTTGGTAGAATTTCCTCGGTTGTTTATCTCAGTAAAGACATGCATATTTTTTATATTTATATTTATATAAGAAAGGATTGGGGGTTAGATCTCACAAAGAGTATGTTTCCTTGAATAGGTAAGGACATAACAATCAACACTTCACTTAGGGAGCATCATCATAAGTTTTAACTTGGATGTGCGACTTTAAGACATAAACAAATTAGGGAAGTTTTAATAAAGGACCTTACCTTGGTTAAGAATTTTGTTGGAGGTCCTAAATCAAATTAAAAACATAGATGGTTAGAAGTAAAGTCAAAAGAGGTATACCCGAGGTTGTAGTATCTTGCCTCACTGGAGCTGGAAGCTTGGTTTCGAACCTGTCAAGTGATTTTAAAATATTAGCCAAAGCTAAGTACATAGTAGAGACACTAGAGGTACATCTTACACATAATTGATTATACTCTCTATAGAAAGATCCACTAAACACTCAAGATAAATAAGTACATCGATGTAACTGCTAGTAAATCATTTTAATGATTAAATATTATCATACAATAACCGGAGAGTAAGGAGTGTTTAAGAGAAAAGAAATATAAGAAGCAACTAAAGAATTTTTTTTTGGGTATTTCACATATGGTATCAAAGCACAAGTTCAGCCCTGTAGCATTATGGAAACATTTCATTTTCTCTAAAAGTTAGCTTTAACAGTATTTTAACAACATATTGGAATTTTTTTTTTGTATACTCGCAATTTTTTTTTCTTATTACATGATACATCATGGCTTCTCAAAATGAAAATGAGGACCAACCCGAAAAGAATGAATGGGTACCACAAACCACACAGTCAGAGATAGAACATTCATAAGAAATCCAAGTACTAGAAACTATGAGGAATCTAATCGTCAAAATACAAAGCTATAAAGAAGATAATGAACAGCTCAAGAAAGCACAGGAAAAACAACAAGAAATCAATGAGATCTTACTGTAGAGTTTACATGAAAGGAATAATGGCAAGGAACCACAAATCGAGAATAGGAGGGGCCCAAAAAGGGAGGAAAGTGCACAAAGAAAGGTTAGTTCATCCAATGAGACCCAAAATTCCGAAAACCAAGTCAAAACTGGCGGAAAAAGAAAGGTCGATCACTTAGAAGGTGAGTTCAAAAAGATCAAACCCACTAGTTTTGACAGGGAATCAAAGACTGGAGAGGAAGCATAAGCATGGTTGATGGACATTAAGAAATACTTCCATATTTAAAATTATTCAAGTAACATGAAAGTTCAAATGGCAGTTTAGAATCTGAAAGGAAAGGCTAGCATTTTGGGGCAGGATCTCAAGATCTCGCATGGAATCAAGGAGAAAAATTTGGAATTGATTTCAAGAACATGTTTAAGAAACAATATCTATCTGAGAGTTACTATGAAAGGAAAACCAAAGCATTTTACGAGTTAAGGCTTGTCCAAATGACCATGGAAGACCTCATTAACAAGTTTTTATATTTGTTGCGATTCGTACCCTATATCAAGGAAGAAAAGGTGAAGGTGCAAAGGTTCCTAAGCTGTTTTCCATAGGATTATAAGAACCGAATTGAGTTTGACAATCCAAAGTATTTGGATGAGGTACTGAGTAAAGACAGATTATGTTTTGAGTAGTATAAACAGCGGATAGAACTCTCCAAAACATGGAAGGACAGGAAGCAAGAGAAGTTTAACCAGCAAAAGAAGCGTTTCAAGCCACCACCCTTCAGAAATATGCCGTGAAATTCCCAAGGAAATTCTTACAAAAAAAATGAACATCTACCATAAAAGAGTGTTAAACCGGCTAATCTGGGAATAAAGGGGGCTGATGGGGATCCTAAAGAACCTCTAAAATGATGGGAGTGTGGAGAAACCCACTTACGAAGAAATTTCCCATGTTTCAGGGGGGCAAGCAAGATGTTGCACAACATTCAATAGGCATCTACTATTGGGGACAATGGAAAAAATTACCACCGAATTAATGGAGCCTTGGAAGATCGGCAAGCAAATCATCAATCTGCAATAGTGGAAATCAAAGGTACAATTTCCAATCACATCCTTGCTATATTAATTGATCCAGGAGCTACTTTAAGCTACATTACTCCAAGGATGATGGAGCTCTACCAACTCACCAAGGAAAAGCATGCGAAGCCCTGGTTGGTTTAGTTAGCTGTAGGGGATAAAAGAAAGGTAACTGATTTTATTACTGATTGTGAAGTCAAGTTGCAAGATCATAAAAATAGAATTGACTTGAACATTTTACCTTTAGGGTCGTACAATATGATAATTGGCATGGACTGGTTAGAAAAAAATAAAGTAGTGTTAAATTTTTTTTCAATTTTTTTTACTTATATTACGGAAGATCAGCTCCTTCGAACAGTAAATGGCATACTCAAACTAGTTTCTGTAGGATAAATTTATGCTATGCAGTTGAAGAAATGTATAAGAAAAGGCTGCAAACTCTATGCAGTTAGGGTTGGTGACCTACTTCTAAACAAAAATTAGACATATTTAAACCAACATCCTGTCCTAGGTGAATTCCCTAATGTATTTCCAGAGGAAATACCGGGTTTACACCCTCAACGAGAAATTGAATTCTCCATTGAGCTTCTACTCGGATCTGCACCAGTGTCAAAAATACCTTACAGGATGAGCATCCCATAGTTGATTGAACTAAAAATTTAGTTACAAGAACTGTTAGATAAAGGTTATATAAGGCCTTGTATATCTCCTTGGGGTGCACCAGTCCTCTTTGTTAATAAAAAAGATGGAACCTTAAGACTTTTTATTGATTATAGGCAACTAAACAAAGTAACCATAAAGAATAGGTATCCCCTACCCCAAATTAATGATTTGTTTGATCAAGTAGGGGGAGCGAGATTTTTCTTTAAGCTGGACTTACAATATGGCTACCACCAGATCCGAATTAAAAATGAGGACATAAACAAGACCACCTTCAGAACCCGTTATTGACACTACGAATTCGTAGTGATCCCCTTCGGTTTAACAAATGCCCCTGCCACTTTTATGTGCCTAATGAATGGTATTTTTAACAAGTATCTAGATCAGTTTGTACTGATTTTCATTAATGATATCTTAATTTACCTAAAACCGAAGAAGAACATGAACATCACCTAAGAATGGTACTGCAAACCTTAAGGGAGCACAAACTATATGCCAAGTTGGAAAAGTGTGAGTTTTTCAAAACTGAAATTTAGTACCTAGGTTATGTTATATCCAAGGATGGAATTGCGGTAGACCCACAAAAAATAAAGGCAATATCCGACTGGCCAGTACCCAGGGATGTAGCTAATATTCGATCATTCATGGGGCTTACCAGCTATTATCAGAGATTTATCGAAGGGTTGTCAAGAATTTCTTATCCTATTACCTCCTTGCATAAAAAGGGAGTAAAAATTGTTTGGTTGTCAAAGTGTCAAGAAATTTTTGACCAACTTAAAGAGTTATTAACCAAAGCACCTATCCTAAAAGTATAAAACCCTCATAAAGACTACACGGTCTATATAGATGCCAGCAAAGAAGGATTAGGAGGAGTCTTGTCCCAGGATGGACATGTGGTATGTTATGAATCCTGTAAGTTAAAAGAACACGAGCGTAACGATGTGGTTCATGACATGGAATTAACGGTTGTGGTACATGGTTTAAGAATGTGGTGCCATTACTTACTGGGGAAGAAATTCTTGTTGCTAACTGATAACACTTGTGTGAAAAATTTGTTTATGTAGTTGGGGCTAAATCCCAGGAAAGCAAGATGGATGGCCTTCCTTAGTGAGTTTGATTTCGAGGTAAGGCATATTAAAGGTAAATAAAATAAGGTTGCAGACACACTCAGTCGAAGAACTCATGGAATTTATGAGGTAATATTGAGTCAGCCCAAGAGTGACCTCTTGGATAAGGTAAAAACAACAAGTAGATAGGATGCTGAATATACAAAGCTACTTATCGAAATATAGAATAATGAGGTAAACTTAAACAGGAAAAATTTCAAAGTCGACTGAAAGGGTCTTATTTGGTTTAAGGATAGATTGTACATGCCTAGAATTTTGGAAATCAATTTTTTTGTTTTGAATGAGATGCACAAACCCCCATTTGCAGGTCATCCCGGTTACCAGAAAATGGTAATTGCTTTGAGGAAGTAGTTCTTTTGTCCAGGTTTAAAGTTTGATTTAGTGGAGTATCTGTTTAAATGCTTAGAGTGCCATCAAGTCAAAACTGAGCATAGACATCTAGCTGGTTTATTATAGCCTTTACCAGTTCGTCAGTGGAAATGGAAGATCATATGACTAGGATTTATCACTGGTTTACCTATAAAAAAAAACATGATTCCATCATGGTTTTAGTTTACAATCTAAGCAAGTCTGCACATTTCATTCCTGTGAAATCAACACATAAAGTAGTAGATATTGCAGGGATATTCTTAAAAGATATATTTCGATTGCATGGAGTGCCAAAAATGGTAATCTCAGATAGGGATGTAAAATTTACATCAAATTTTTGGAAAGCGTTGTTTGCATATTTAGAAACCAGGATTAATTTTAGCACCAGTTACCATCTTGAAATGGATGGGAAAACAAAACCTACAAACTATATCATTGAAATTATGTTAAGGATGTACGCCATGAAAAGACCCACTAAGTGGGAAGACTACTTACATTTGGGGAAGTTCGCTTATAACAATGGTTACCAGGCCTCATCTAAAATGAGTCCATTTGAACTATAGTATGGGAAAAGTGCAATACCCCAATCATTTGGGATAACCTTGTGTACCATATACTAATCAAACGTGACCTGTTACAGGAAATAGAACAAAAAGTTTGTGAAGTGCAAAAAATATTGAGGGTGGCTCAGTATCGTCGAAAGAGCTACATAAAGAGTTTTGTATTGGGGACCATGTATATGTGCGGGTCAAACCCAAAAAGAGTTCCCTCAAGCTAGGAAGCTGCAAAAAATAGCTTTGAGATTCTATGGACCTTTCCAAGTCCTAGAAAGAATCGGACCCATAGCATATAAACTGCCACTACCTGTTCATTTAAGGATTCATAATGTTTTTCATGTTTCATTATTAAAGAAGTATATATATGATTCTTCTCATATTATCGATTGGAATGTGATCCAGGTCGAACCCGAAGGAGAATTTCAAGTGGAACCTTTACCCATTCTGGCCAAGATAGAAACAGTACTTCGGAACCGAGTCATCGCTCAGGTAAAGGTGCAATGGAAGCACTTTAGTCCTAAGGAGGCAACGTGGGAACTAGAAGAAGAAATGCAAATAAAGTATCCTAGATTGTTCCCAGAGCCAATGGAAGAAGACTAAACACTAAGGATAGTTTTTGAAATAAGGGGGCGATGATGTAACATCCCCCAAAATACAAACTTTCAATTAAGAGTTTTTATTTGCTTTAATTAATTAATAAATTTGGCTGATGGAAAAAAAATCTGCCAAGGAGTCCTAGAAGGACTAATGTAATAAAACCTAAGGGTTAAAACATTGGAAAGAATAAAGTGGAAATAGCCAGGTTAAATGAGGAAACATCCATGTAACAGCAAGGGACAAGACAGGGCTAAATTCAGGGAAACTAATATAGGTGTTAGGAGTGCTTTGATGAAACTGGACACCCCCTAGAAATCAGGGATTTTATTAGCTCCATGAATTCCGTGAGGAATCTACTGCTAATAGGAAAAGACCTAGGAAAAAATTTAATAGAAGGGGAAGCATATGGGTGAGGCAGGACACTGCTTAGTATGCTGAGCACATGAACTCTTGGTATGTAAGCACATGGTGTTAGGCAAGACTGTGTGAATGATATCTGAAAACTGAAGCTGTGTTTAGTTGAACCTTCTATTGGCATGCATTGTTTAGATTGGGGGTGGCTAGGAAGCAGGAGAGCTAAACCTAGTCTATGGTTGGGAGGAACCTGGCCGTTTCCACTGTGTTCTGGACTGCAGGTTTGCAGGTTTGCAGGTTTTATTTATTTTTCTTTTATAAGAGACTTGATGTTATTTTCAATATCAATAATGTTGATAAAATGTTATATCTGAATTCATAGGGACCTCAATCTCAAAAGTTCATTTTTAAACAGTACAAAAATGTTAGCTAAGGGAACTAGATTAAATTTCACATATTGTACTATATAGATTTGTTTCCAGCATAACATTCGTGATTGGGAATAGGAGTTCATTACAATATTAGTAGAATAAATATTTTATTATATACCATGTGGAGCTATGTGTTGTTAATGGTAGATCTAAATAGAGACTAATGGACAAGTAAAGTGTTGAAGTCATAAGAATAAACATGCATTTTCAGGATAATACAAGATCATAAAACTTGATAACCTAGCCTTAAATAGCCTAGATCCCTCTTTCTTTATAATGTCAAACTAATACCGTCGTACGATTCCTTTATTGAGGGATGTTTGGTAATCATGCGGTTTATCTCTACTAGGCCCTCAGAAAAATACACAGTGACATTAAATAAACAAGCATTCAACATTTTCTTTTGCAATCGAGAAAACTATAATTTATATGCTGAAAATAGAACACATAACCTAACATCTACGATTAAGGAGTAATAGTTCAAGGTTTGAATCACAAGGTATTATTTCTTTAAAACAAAACGTGTGACCTATCCTCTACATTTGAGGAGCAATACATCCATGTTTGAATCACAAGTAATAATGTATAACAAGAAATGAAAAATGCATAACCCTAGCCACTGTCTTGACGAGTGGTACACCAGGTTGGGAAGGCGTGTGACTTAAAACCATATTTTTTTTCCTCCTAGTGAGGAAATTTTGAATCTTTTGCTCATTATTGATTTTAACAATGCCTTTTACTACTTTCCAGCTACTACGTTGGATGAATGTGCAACCTTCTTTTATGGCCTCAGATTCGCCATACCAGGAGCCGAGTACAGGAATGTAGTAAATAAAAGATGATTACAAAAATAATATGCAAATTAAACTAGATGACCTCTCTCCTTGATGCGTTGTCCCAGCAGGTAACTGAATTTTACCCTGGAAGCCACGTCGGTTATGAGTTTTATTATTTTAAACATTCTATTGGAGAAAAAAATCTTAGAGGTATCCGGTCTTACACCCTTCTTGGTATTGAGGGTAGTAATAGAAAAACGCTGGGAAAACCATTAGATCAGTTTTTTTTCTCTTCTATCACTGTGCGTTGGTTGCACCATAAAGATTACAGGAAGTTTTATAACTATGGTAGAAGAGAAGAATCTTGGGTAGTAACAACCCTACGGTCCTAATTCCTAGACTGAGTAGTACATTTCCTTTTAAAAGGCTATGAATTGATACTCATTCATTACATGGGTAACTTCTACAGAACAAATCCCTTCCTCTTGGAAGATCCATGAATAGAAAACACTAATTGCACAAAACGTAAAGCCTGCTAAAAAAAAACGTATTTAAAAGTTAAAACTCCAGCTAAATTTATATAGCACTGTTATTTAAATGATAGCCTCGAAAACATTAAAGGAAAACGATAGTTCACCTCAACATTGAGGCATAGGATTTCATTTGGTTTTGCTAGACATAAAAGATGAAGCGACTCAGAATGGTGCTTCAAATATTTTTAGAAAACCATTCGTTTACATGGAAAATGTGTGCCCTTCTAAACCTTTAGACCCGCTAAAACACATTTGTGGCAAAAACCATAGAATCACGATTTTCCTCATCCAAAATCCTTGGAAGAACGCTTTCATCCTAGCGCTCTTAAGGACCAAGAAAGAGTTATTCCCAGGTCAAGTACTACATACCATTACAGTGAAGATCCTCGATAGCGTTAAAGATCCCCCTATTACCTTCCCACACAGAAGATATAGGTCTTACAAGATTTTTGATTAAATCCAAAGAAAAGCTTATAGGGTAACCACAAAGGATGATGATGGATGTAACAATAATAATAAATACATTAAATATTAACTAGTGATATGTAATACTAGGTTAAGGGACGTGGACCTTCATTCATGGCTGTCCACTCAATATATAAGGGTGGCTACAAATGGTAATCTGTCATCTATCATACATCTTATTTTACATTATTTTCCCTTTATGGCATTTATACGTTACTTGTATTGGTTATTTCATTATTGAAGGAAAATTTTCCTTTCAAGTGGTATTAGAGCCTTGTTTGGCTGATTTGGGCCTTTGGCCTTAATTCTCAGACCCTGTCTAATTTTTGGCTTATAGCCTTATTTTAGGGTTTCCCTAAAATATTGGACATTGTCCAAAAGAAAAAGAAAAACGTAGAAAAAGATAAAAGAAAAAAAAAGTAAAAAAATAGAAGAAAGGAAAAAGAAAAATAATAAAAAGAAAAGAAAAAGTGAAACAAACACATGGTTTTGTTTTTAAAGTAAAACAAACACATGGTTTTGCTTTCCCCTTCAACCCAGGTTTTGCTTTGATTTGAATTATTATAATATATTTATAATAGTTCAATTTTTTGTTTTATTATATAAAATAATAAAATAAATATTTTTATTATATACTAATTAATACAGTAATTAATTAGTATTTTAAAAAAAGCTATATATTAAACTATATATATATATATAGTTTATAAAAACATTAATATAATTATTATTATTATAAAATAAAAAGGGAAGAAACAAAAAAAAAATTTAAATACAAAGAAATAATATTAATGAATATTATTTTTGGAAAAAAATAAAAAAAAGGGGTTATTTAACCTAATCAAAGAAGATCTTCTATCATTAAAAATGCAAAAGAAAAGAAGGCTAGACAATCAACCAAAATCCACTATCAAACAAGAAGAACAATTCAAAAAATTGGAATTCAAGAAGTCATGGCAACTATGATACCAAAATTACAATCACAGTTACGGTCTGTTAACGTGCTCCATTTTAATAGTTGATTTGAGGGCTTGACAGAGGATCGGTAAGGGTCCCAGCCCCTTGAATATCATGTGACCATCCGTCAACGATGAAAACGGAAAGTGTATCGTGACATTGGGCGTGAGCCACATTCAAGGGCTGCGATTGATCAGAGGAAGATCAACGGTTCTAGATTTCTTCGCGTGGACAAACATGCGTGGTCCAAGCTCCTTTCCCGGATCATGAAATCTATTAATGACTAGAAGCTTTTGATGGTTGAGATGTGGCTTGGGGCAGATCTACGGCCTACGATGATTTCGCGATCCATACTTGTGCAGGTAAAACCGCAATCTGAAATTGCGAAAAGGAGTAGAGGTCAAAAGGATCAACGACTGTGATGAAAGTGAGGATAGATCAGCAGCTATGGTTCATTTCGCAGGGCGAACTAGCATGAGTGAATATTTGAGTTCTCCATTGTGAAAAATGGTGGGGCCCATTTTGATTGACGACTGCATGAGGGCCGACCTCGATCTACAGCTCAGAACATATCACGATCCAAGCCACCCATGGTGTACCGAAGAGAAAGGTTGGCGACAGGACAAGTGGAACGTGGATGATGGATACAAAAGATTCCTTTGATCGAATGGCTGAAGAAGAATCCTGAAGTGCAAATCTCCCATCCTATGTGGAAATGACAGTGGAGGGGGTGTTCACATGTGTAATATGCCTCATCGCAGATTGGTCGATTCCTCCGACGCCATTCGGGATATGCCTAAGGTGGAAGTCTCGTTCTATGGTGCAATTCCCCGGATTGCAAGCGTGGCATAGTTTTTGTTTCGGTGGAAACCGTGACAGAGATAGAGGTTTGATTCATTGAGGTGATAGAGCTGGAATTTACACGAGACCAAGGGATGTTGCGAACTAAAATAGCCCGACACCACCATCAAGGTGACAAAAAGGGTAGGAGATGGTCAAATCTACAACCCTTAGAACCATCTTGGAAGCCATGCAGAAATGATTCAGAATATTAGACATGTCGTATAATATGATTGAACATCAGGAGGGAAAAATATCTACTCTGGCGCCACACATGCCACCATCATAGCCACTTCAAAGAAGTAGCCCTTCCCGAATCCATTCCTGCTCACGCTATATAACACCACCTTCTGAATATCTTTGAGACATGGAATTGTGTAGATGGTAAGATTTATATGAGGTTGAGTCCTAAGAAGTGTTGAAGTCTTTCATAGACAACCATGATAGTGTGGTTCGAAAAATTAGTTCGACAAGGAGTACTCTTAGTAGGAAGACCTGCAATCTGTGTTCTGGTTGTCCACGCCAGAAGAATTCCAACACCCAGGGCACAAATGTTAGATACCAAGAGGGATTCACCCGCTTCTACACAACCCAGTCTTTGGATATGTGGTGCATGGGTTTGGACATCCTAGAGACGTCCCTTCAACACTCCTAGCTGCAGTCTTGACCTCTGAAGTCCTAGCTCACAGTGGTGGAAAAACTATTGGAGCAAAAGCTTTTGCTGGGACCAGGTGGGTCCAAAGCCTCCAACGCCATTCCTGGGGGTTCCATTTGGTTGCTTAGTCATGGGAAAAGGGAGGGATAGGTCCACACTTGCCTGCATGTCTCATAGGAATATCCTCCTCATAGGAGGAAGAAGATAGTACAAGGATGATAAGCTTCTTAAGTCACGTATCATCACCTATCATTACACCACCCTTTCTTTGGCCTCCTCCTATAACAATGTTACCAGATGGAGGATGAGGTCATTAGAATGGTAGAGAGAAGGATTTGGGCCTTCTTGTCAGCCTTTGATTGGCAGCCTCCAGCTGGACAAGGAGACCCAAAATGGGTCCAGGGCAGCCTATGCAGACAATCGTTCGTCAGCACGTCGTGTGGGAGTCATTTTCACGAAGCAGGATTGTGGGAGGCTCTGTGCTGTCAGCCTGCATTATCACATGTTGCATCTCCATAATCTTTGTTTATATTTGTAAAACATGGTGATAGTCCACTCTTTGAACCATTAACACCGGATGGCAACTTGTAACATTTTTTTATTCTGTAGTCTCAGCATTAGGATTGCATAGAAATGCTCCCAATAGAGGGAGAAAGGAGTTAGTGAATAGGATTGGGAAACAATCCTGGGTTGAGGCTCCCATTTGTAAAAAGATTGATAACTGTGTATGAATAAAATTGCAGAGGAAGACTACCATTCACAGCAGATATTCTTGTGTTGTTGTTTATCCCAATAAGTGCTTTCTTTACATGTAATTTGTGTTTTCTTGTTTTAACTCCATTTCTTTTATTTCTTTTCATGCCTGCAACATAGGGTATAGTGGTTCAGAATTCATACTTGTTATGCTCCTGCTACTATTCCATGCATTCAATAATGGTTCTTATAAAGTTGTATGGAATTCATCTCGCCGGTGCTCCATGTGATGGACTGTCCCTCCTTATCCTCTGAAACACTGGCCAAACTCTCCTAATTGGGAAATCAACATCTATCTTGCCTCTGTTTTCTACCTTTCATCATTTTTCCATCTGTAATCATTTCTTTCACAGGTTTCAATTCCATTTTCCTGTGGTCCCTTATTCCCTGATAATCCCACCATGCACCTTCCTCAACATACTTTGCCCCGTTTAGGATCCTAGCCCCCTAATTACGATGATTGAAAATCCTTTACGGAGTAGAATCTAGTGACACACAAGACTAACAACCTTATGTGGAGCTACTCTGGTGACGAGTGAGAGATCCCTCTTTGACTACGCAGGGCCGGAGGCACAGCCTAAAGTGGTTCTACTGTTTCCCGGGAGCAGCCATCCCCCCACTCGACCTTGGGGGCCCAAATCCTGGTGCTAAAAAACTAGTGCCGTTGCCAGGGACAAACTTGAAGATCCTCCCTGGAAAGAATGACAAAGATCTAGATCTAACTGTTGATGGTGAACAATCAGTCAAACACCAAGAAGGTTGAGCATCTTTCACCTGGCGACTCCACTCTTGAAGGATTCAGATGTCGACGGCTCCACTGGTGATGTGATCTAGAAAATTTGATGACCAAGGAAGGCTGGCCAACCCAGCCTAGGAATGAACCCCTCATAAAACTCAGAAATGCACAGTCGGAGGTCCAGAAACTCGAGTCCGCATTTTGTTCCAAGATGCCTTATCCTACCTTATAAGTTTGCTCTTATCCTTTTTTAGATTCATCAAAATAGCTTTCTCTGGCCCAGCTCATCCTAAGCAGAGCCATGAATATGTCCTTGTTTATCCTTCTTTACGAACCAAAAGCATTGCGTCATCTTGCACATCTGATTTCGGCCTAGATCTTTATCTGGGGGCACCCAACTTCAAAGAACACCCCTATGAAATTCATGAATCCTCAGGCGATAGTTTAGCTATCATACCTAATCCTGTCTCCCCCATTTCTCCAATCCAATATAAACCACTACAATTGCCTCCTATCCTCCATGATCTTCCCGTGAAATATCGCAAGTACCTACCCAAGTTCGATGGAGAATCTGAAGACTTGACTGCTGATAAACTTATTCAGGATTTTGAACATTTCTCTAACCTTTTCGGGATAGAACATGATGATGTCTGCATGCAGACATTCACTCTGTCCTTGCAAGGGGATGACAAAGTCTGCGTCAAACATTTGCATCCTAAGTCCATCCACACTTGGGAAGAGCTTTCTTGCATAGTCTTGAGGTTTTGGGGAAGGAGCTGGCCATTGGAGCAAATACTCTCAAAGTTTTATTCTTTGAGGAGACAGGAAGGTGAGGCTATATCTAGTTTTAATAAAATATTCACAAGCTTTTATTATAACATTCCTAAGGAATTCCAACCTCTTGAGAACGTTTCTAAGATCTATTATGCAGCCACCTTTCATCCTGACATGTCCTTGCTTCTTTTGGAGAGAAGATCAACCACCCTACAGCAAATGTTCGTTGATTGTTTGGAGGTTGACGAGAACCTTGATATGTCCAAGACGCTGTCAGATCAGGACAATAGTGGTGAAATAACGGATACATACAAATTGGTTGGACCCTACAAGCAAAAGAGGGAATCCTATAGCCCGTTAAGGATCTCTCATGATATGTAGAAAGATGACTGGCCTGAGGCTGAAATAAATGGTTCTGCAGGACTATTCTTTGAAGATGGCGACCTGCTTCACTCCTAGTCGACTAAGGACGATTTTGAGAAGGAGCTTGGTGCACCGGTGTACGACGAATATGAAGAAGAATACCTGCAGAACGAGGCATTTGTTGAGACGACACCTTCTGATGAAAGGAATCAAAGTGCAATACAAAATTAGGAGGTCAAAATGAGAAAATATGATGAGGGAACTAGGGGTGATAGCTTACCCTTGTGCTATGCCTCTTTCGAATTGATAAGGATTATAATCAAGGCCTCCAAGCAAAATCCAAAAGAAATGGAGATGGTGCAGGCTAGAAACTTGTACAAAAATGGAGGTGGATGTAGCAGTTCATAGATAAACACTTTTTTTGATATTCCACCTTTAGGAACGTCGCCTCACCAGGAAGAAGTACGCCTACTCAGTCCCACTGGAGAAGCTAAGGACCTCCATATCGAAGCACATCAAGCCCTAGTTACAGATATTTTGAGCGAAGAGGTGGATATTCTATTAGAGAAAGATTCTGTGGGTCCTCGTCTGCAATCTTCCAAGTGTCATCTTGACAACTGCCCAGAAGCAGGATGCTCTGGACAGCTTTCCCATGAACAAGTGATAGAATGTGTTGGAGGTTGCCATGATTTCTATGACCTTATGGCCGAACACATGGAGGGTCTGGGTGAAGGCAATGATCGGTCACATCTCTGTCTTAAAGATCAGTTTGTATATCATTTCCTTCTCCCATTATCTGTTTCATTTTTGTCCATCGAGCACTAGGAAAGAACAAGAATATTAGGCAAGTTGCTTGATTGGCTTCACTGGAAGTCTGATTTCACTTAATTGGACTTGTGTACAAAGTTAGGTAGAGTAGCTAGGAGAAAATAAGCTCAGCTATTATCCAGCATTTCCTTCATTACTGTTTTCAGTTTGTTTCCACTTTCAGTTACCATCACAGGTTTACAGTCTCCATCATGATTTGCAAGAGTGTTGCAAATTTGCTGAAGCAACAACATGAAGCAGAATGGATATTCCCCAGAAGAGCTGAAGGTGGCCCAATGGTTTCTGCACTTGGTATACAGGGGTTCTTTGCTACCTCACTAGGAGGATAGAATCCCTCATGGAGCCAGTTGTTAACACTCCATTTTAACAGTTGATTCGAGGGCTTAACAGAGGTTTGGTAAGGGTCCCAACCCCTTGAATCTCATGTGACCATCCGTCAACAATGAAACAACAAGTGTATCATGACATTGGGCATGATCCACATTCAAGGGCTACGATTGACCAGAGGCAGATCAATGGTTTCGGATTGCTTCGTGTGGACAAGCATGCACGGTCCAAGCTCCTTTCCTAGATCGTGAAATCTATTAATGACTGGAAGCTTTCGACGGTTGAGATGTGTCTTGGGGCAGATCTACAACCTGCGGCAATTTCACGATCCATACTTTTGCAGGTAAAACCGCAATCTCAAATCATGAAAAGGCATAGAGTTCAAAAGGATCAACGGCTACGGTTCATTTCACAGGGTGAACCAGCATGGGAGAATATTTGAGTTCTCCATTGTGAAAAATGGCGGGGTCCATTCTGATTAATGGCTACATGAGGGCTAGCCTCGATCTATAGCTCAGAACGTATCACGATCCAAACCGCCCACGGTGTACCGAAGAGAAAGGTTGGCGGTGGGACAAGTGGAACATGGATGGTGGATACAAAAGCTTCCTTTGATCAAACAGGTGAAGAAGACTCCTGAAGTGCAAATCTCCCATCCTGTGTGGAAATGATAGTGGAGGGGGCATTCACACATGTAATCTACCTCATCGTAGATTGGTCGATTCCTCCGATGCCATTCAGGATACGCCTGAGGTGGAAGTCTCGTCCTGTGGCACAATTCCTTGGATTGGAAGTGTGGCACAGTTTTTGTTTCGATGGAAACCATGAGAGAGATAGAGGTTTGATTCGCTGAGGCAACAAACCCATCATTTACATGAGACCGAGGGATGCTACAAACTAAAACAGCCTAACACCACCATCAAGGTGACGGAAAGGGTAGGAGATGGTCAAATCCGCAACCCTTAGAACTAGCTTGGCAGCCACATGGAAATGATTCAGAATCTTAGCCATGCCGTATAATATGATTGAAAATTAGGAGGGAAAAAGCTTCACTCTAGCACCACACATGCCACCATCATAGCCACTTCAAAGAAGTAGCCCTTCCCGAATCCATTCCTGCTCGAACTATATAGCACCACCTTCTGAAGATCTTTGAGACATGGAATTGTGTAGATGGTAAGATTTATATGAGGTTAAGTCCCAAGCAGTGTCGAAGTATTTTATAGACAACCATGACAGTGTGGTTCAAAAAATTAGTTCGACAAGGAGTACTCTTGGTAGGCATACCCGAAATATATGTTTTGGTTGTCCATGCCAGAAGACTTCCAGCCACTGGGGCACAAATGTTAGATACCAAGAGGGATTCACCCGCTTCTACACAACCCATTCTCTAGATATGCGGTGCATGGGTTTGGACATCCTAGCGACGTCCCTCAGGCACTCTCGGCTACAGTCCCAACCTCCAAAGTCCTAGCTCACAGTGGTGGTAGAACTGTTGGAGCAAAAGCTCGTGCTGGGACCAAGTGGGTCCAAATCATCCAACGTCATTCTTGGGGGTTCCATTTGGCTACTTAGTCATGGGAAAAGGGAGGGACAGGTGCACACCTGCCTGCATGGCTCGTGGGAAGATTCTCCTCATAGGAGGAAGAAGATAGTACAAGGATGATAAGCTTCTTAAGTAACTTCTCATCACCTAGCGTTCATCCACTTTCTCTCCGACCTCCTCCTATAACAGTGTTACCAAATGGAGGATGAGGTTGAGAGAATGGTAGAGAGAAGGATTTGGGCCTTCTTGTCAGCCTTTGATTGGCATCCTCCAGCTGGACAAGGAGACCCAAAATGGGTCCAGGGCAGCCTGTGCAGATAATCATTCGTTAGCACGTCCCGTGGGAGTCATTTTCATGAATCAGGATTGTGGGAGGCTCTGCGCTGTCAGCTTGCATTATCACATGCTACATCTCCATAATGTTTGTTTATATTTGTAAAACATGGTGATAGTCCACTCATTGCACCGTTAATGCTGGATGGAGACTTGTAACAAATTTTTATTTTGTAGTCTCAACATTAGGATTGTATAAAAATGCTCCTGATAGAGGGGGAAAGGAGTTAGTGAATAGGATTGGGAAACAATCTTGGGTTGAGGCTCCCATTTGTAAAAATATTGATACCTGTGTTGTTGTTTTTCCCAATAAGTTCTTTCTTTACATGTAAATTGTGTTTCCTTGTTTTCACTCTATTTTGTTTATTGCTTTTCATGCCTGCAACATAGGGTATAGTGGTTCGGAATTCATACTTGTTATGCTCTGGCCGCTGTTCCAGGAATTCAACAATGGTTCTTCTAAAGTTGTATCGAATTCATCTTGCAAGTGCTCCATGCAATGGACTGTCCCTTCTTATCCTTTGAAATGCCCGCCAAACTCTCTTGATTGGGAAATCAACAACTATCTTGCCTCCGTTTGCTACCTTTTGTCATTTTTCCATTCGTAATCATTTCTTACATAGGTTTCGAGTCCATTTTCCCATGGTGCCTTATCCCCCAATAATCCCACCATGCACGTTCCTCAACATACTTTGCCCCGTTTAGGATCCTAGCCCCCTAATTACGATGATTGAAAATCCTTTGTGGAGTAGACTCTGGTGACACACAAGATTGACAACCTTATGTGGAGATACTCCGGCAACGAATGAGAGATCCCTCTCTGACTGCACAGGGTCGGAGGCTCAGCCTAAAATGGTTCTGCTATTACCTAGGAGCGGCCCTCCCCTCGCTCAACCTTGGGGGCCCAAATCCCAGTGCTAACATGGTCAATTTCGAATGAGCTAAAAGAGTGCGGAATCACCAATAATAGTCTACTATTCAAAATTGAAAAACAGAAACTAATGATTACTACCTCGGAAATGAATATTGGATTTTTGCAAGATAGTAAAAGAAAACTCATAGAAAGGCTAGCAGATAAAGATGAGAAAATATCACGTCTGGAAGGCATCATTCAAAAACTTGACGACCAGATAATAAAGTAAAAAAAGTTGAAGAACATCCGTATCGGAATATTATCGAATTAGAAGAAGAAATTAGTCGTCTTAATAAAGTCGTCATCGACAAAGAAGATGAATTGGCACAAGTACATGAAATGTTAGGAAATTAGGAAACATAATTATGTCATCATCAACAATAAAAAGAAACACTCCAACAACAACATGACGATAGTAAGAAGACACATAAGTTGGAATTGACAAAAGTCAACAAGGTATTATCAAGCAATACTGAAGAGATTTTTTGACTACGAAATCATAACAAAACAATGATTACAAAGATAAAAAAATTGAAAAACAATAGCAAGAGGGAACACTCCAGTGAAGAGTCGAAGGAAAAATAATGGAAAAGCAAGAAGAAAACCAGTTTCTAAATAATCCTAATCAGGAACTGTAGAATCAAATCAAGGAGTTAGAAAATGAAAAAATGCTGCAAGATGAAAGAATCGAAAAAGATTTAGAATCATAACAAACTACTAGAGAACCAAGAAACACAAATCCAAGAAAATGCACCTCAAAATAAAATCGAGGAAGTGAAGACAATCCTTGCCACAGTCCAAAAGAAAGAAGAACAAACAACACCTACACCTTACAGACATCCTAATTATAATCGTTATTTTGACCAATGATAGGGTCAAAATGAATATTAATAGAAGACTTATGTGGACTTGTGAAAATATCGACATACTAAGCAACAATTGAGACGCATCGTCCCACAAAATGATCTCAAAGATCTGATAAAAATAGATCTGGGATGGACCAGAACAGATACGATGCAAAAATTCACCTGGGGAATCTGTAACTTGTATCAGCTCATTTCCTCAAATGTCGCAAATACAAAAAGGAAAGGATCCCAAGAGGATCATTCAAAGGAAATCAGACATTGCTATCAATACAACTTTGAGGACAAAGCTTCCCTTAAGGGGAAGGCAATGTAACGATAATAATAAATACAATAAATATTAACTAGTGATATGTAATACTAGGTTAAGGGACATGGACCTTCATTCATGGTTGTGCACAAAATATTTAAGGGTGGCTACAAATTGTAATCTATCATCTATCATACATCTTATTTTACATTACTTTCCCTTTATGGCATTTATACATTACTTATATTGGTTATTCTATTATTGAGGAACTTTGTTCCTTTCAAAGGAGGTCATGTTTTGTTTACATGAACCATTAACGAGTGGAGTCCAACTTAAGGCTATTAAGAGCACTGCGTTATCCATCATTACCTTAACCGAAGTGTCATAGAATCGAAACAACCGCAGGAAAGATTATTTCTCCCTCGATTAAACCCTAGAACCCCCTCCTTAGTGTTCAGCTCGAAAGAAGTTCTGCAGTAATGTATGTGGGTTAATTCTAGTTGGGATGGCAGTAAAGTAGAAGCTGCTCAAAGAGCCAAAAGCTAGTACTTATGCTGTCCAACCTTTGATACATCGCAGACACCCTTAGTACCTAGTGGTTCCTAGCTAGTGACTTCTAACTTGACTTTTTGTTGGTCCCATGTTAGGCTTAGCATCAAATTGCTGTAGGATGGGTTTTCGGTTGCTTTCATGAATCCTTGCATGAAACCTTATAAAGGTAGTCGACAAGGTCCTAGATCACTTTGGTTGAGGGTTTCCTTGCATGTCTTGATCATTGTTAGTAGTCTATGGATACCCTTGATGGGTTTTCCTTGGTTTTTAATCTCAGTAAACACATGCATGATTTTGTATATTTATATTTATATAAGAAAGGCTTGGGGGTTAGATCTCACAAAGAGTATGTTTCCTTGAATAGGTAAGGACATAACAATCAAAGCTTCACTTAGGGAGCATCGTCATAAGTTTTAGCTTGGATGTGTAACTTTAATATAGAAACAACTTAGGGTAGTTTTAATAAAATACCTTACCTTGGTTAAGAATTTTGTTGCAGGTCCTAACTCAAAGTAAAAACATGGATGGTTAGAAGTAAAGTAAAAGAGGTATACCTGATGTTGTAGTATCTTGCCTCACCAAAGATGGAAGCTTGGTTTTGAACCTGTAAAGTGATTTTAAAACATTAGTTGAAGCTATGTAAGCATTAGAAACACTGGAGGTACATATTCCATGGAATTGACTATACTCTCTCTACAAAGATCCACTAAAGTCTCAAGATAAATAAGTACACTACTGTAACTGCTAGTAAATCATTTTAATGATTAAATATGATCATACAATAACCGGAGAGTAGGGAGTGTTTAAGAGAAAAGAAATATAAGAAGCAACTGAAAAAAAATGGGTATTTCACAACACCAGTCCATGCAAACTTGCCTCTTCCTGACATGTGGAGGTTGTCTTGTTCTCGGATCTGTAAATTTTCTTCACAGTTGGGATTATGTGATATTAAATATTTTTATATCTTCTTTGGAAATACCAATGCCATAATGTTCTCTCATTCGAGCCCTATATTGGATCAAATTGGTTATCTCAGTGTGGGAAATGTTAATAGACTCTATTATGTTTTGTAGTGATGTTGCGAGGGAAACCCGAGAGGGTTCCCTAGTGTTCTTCAGTTCATCACTCAATATTCTTAATTGGTTAAAATCCCCATGTAATTCATCTTCGTGGTTTTTTGGTGGTTGACCAAATCCATATTCGGGGTTTTCTTCATTTAATTCAAGGTTTATTGGGTCCTCTGATTGGTTTGTTTCACTCTGTTGGGATGGTTCATTGGTATTTTTCATTATGTTTAGGTAATTTGTATCTCCAATATCAAATTTTTTCCATTTCAATTCATTTTCAATTTCTGTTTAATTTTATATTTTATTTGAAAAACAATACAAAACAATACAAAAAAATTGCAAATACTACTCCATCTACCTTACTCCAATGCCATTGGTGTAATTTTAGGCTACTTGGACACTTCTTTTGGGCTTCGTGGGTGTCGTTTTGGACACCTTGGATGGCATTTTCGGTAGCTTGCATGATCGCGGGTCATTTGTGAATGAAACAAAAGTGTTTACTTTTTTTTTTAAACACGGGGCTGTGCACGCATCCCTCTATGTGTATGCACAAAACATGGGCACACCCATAGACACATGCACGTCATTAGGGGTGCGTGCACGCTGTTATTGTCAACATTGGAAATCCAATGTGGAGTTTTTCAATTGCCGAAGCAGGAACGTGTGCGCGCGTCCAAGGGTGCGTGCTTGTTCCCGTTTTTTTTCCGCTAGCACACTCCCATTGCATCTTATTGGGTAGTAGCCTCTTGCGGGAACCCTATAATGTTTTGAAAAGGTTGCGTTTAGTTATTTTTTCGGATTGGTTTTTTTTCGTTGGAACATTCATGAAGATTTATGACATATTACATGATTCGTCGCTTCCATTGGTGGTTTTTTCGTATTGTGACATTAATAAATGGTTATGTTGGAATGTGATCTTCATGAAGGCTTATGTTGGATTATAACATCCTTGCATGCTTATTATTCAATATGGTTGTGTTTCTCAATGTAATTTCTTGAAATTCTACATAAATATTATGGAAATTGGTCACAATAATTATAAGAACGTGATGTAAGAATGTTTAGTTATGGTTGGTTTGATTATATTGTAATAAGCATCTCTTCATTGATGCATTTTTGTTATTTTTTTTAAAATTAAAATTATGGTATTTAATTAAACTTATGTAATAGTAAAATAATAAAAACTTAGTTAACTGAAAATAGTATTGTTGAATTGATATCTAATTAATATGGAATTTTATTAATTTATAATAAAATAGAGATTAGTTATGTTTAGTTATGATTCAATATGGTTGTGTTTCTCAATGTAATTTGATGCAATTCTACATAACTATTAAAGAAATCGGTCACAATAATTATCATAACGTGATGTAACAACGGAGTGTGGGAATTTGATAATCAACCTTGAGAATATTGTATTCCAACATTCTCATTCTTAATAAATATTAAATATGCTTCTTAAGGGATTATAGATTGTATTAATGCAATCGTCGTTTAATTGTTTGGTAAACAATACAAAAGTTAATTATTTTATAATACAATTGAGATTCATATCTGCAATGTTCCTGAAAGGTTTTGTTAGATTGTAATGTGCATGTGTTCATTAGTGCATTTTAATATTATTTTTTAATTATTTGTATAAGTGTTGACTATGGTATTTAATTAAATTCATGTAATAGATGTAATAATAAACGTTAGTTAATTGAAAATGACATTGTTAAATTTCTATGTAATCAATATGGTATTTAATTAATTCACAATGCACTAGAGATTCATATGTACAATGTTGCTCAAATGTTATGTTAGATTGTAAAACATTTGTTAAGGATTATGTTTTATTATGTGATTTGATTACAATGTTTATCGGGGTTTGTGTTGGAATGTGGTATTATTCCATAGTTTTGTTGTATTATGGTTATCTTCCTTAATGTGTTTTCTTGCAGAAGGAGACTTAATGTAGCGTTTTTTAATGATTGTGTTTAGGTTTGTTTGGAATGTTTTTCTTGCATTATGAAATCTATCAATCGTTGTGTTGGATTGTAACATTCATGAATTATTATATTGGATTACAACATTGGTTGATGGTCATTTTTCATTATGATTATGTCCCTCAATTTATTTTTAGTGCATTATGAGTTTAATTGTGAGTATTTGTAGTTCTTGGGTTTAGTTATGTTTTATACATTTCTCCATGCTTATCATACATCATGGTTATCTTCTTTGATGCATTTTGTAACAATTTTACATAAAATTAAAGAAACTTGTCACAATAATTCTAATAGCGTGAGATGACCATACAGGATCGTGATAATTCGATAATTAATTTTGAATATGTTGTGTTGACACATAACCATTAAATGACAATATTTTTAAATATAATTTTATTACTATGAGATATTGTTTTTTCAACTCAATAACAACATTTTAATTACATTTTTTTCATAATATGACATATTCCTTGAATCATGCCACAATGTTAAGAAAATACCAACAATGAATGACTTCAAATTTTAAGATAAATCCATATATAGGTTGAGAATAACATTGATTTGTAATATTTATGTAGCATAGTTGGTCGTTCCATTCATATTTACTTGGTAGAAATAAACATATTACATTTTTGGGGGGCAATGCTTTATACACAATTAAAAATAAAAGTTGATCTTTTACGTAAAATAAATGTGATAAATGGTTCAAGGACGATCAATAGTATCAAATTCAATATATTAGAAAGCATTTCATTTATGGATATAAAGCCAATGAAACTATGGATTAGTGACATTTCAAATTTATGCATTCAATTGCACCAATTGCATAGATATTTTAAAATACAACATAATTGTTTTTTTATTAGCAAAATAATCTGAAACCATACACCATCTATAGTTTCAGATTTATATTGTTTAATGATGTTTTTTGGAGAACATTTTTCTGTTCCATTCATATTCGATCAATTGAAAAGAAAAATTTATGTATACACATTTAATTGTAATGAACAATATTTGATACGCATTTAAATGTGATAAATTGTTAAACTAGTGTAGATAGTATCAATGTGAAGAACTAACAAAACATTGTAGTTATGGATGTATTATCAAGGAAACTATGGATAGTTGAAAGTTAAAATTTGTCGTTTTCATTCCAACAACTACATATAATACTCACAAGAATTCAAAATGAACTAACATCTTGAGAATTTAATATGTACTTGTTAAATTTGTATTTTTATTTATTTATTAAAATACAAACAATATACATATAAAATAAGAGAATCAATGAGACATTCCAAAGCAACATACACATGAGTATTTACATTTTAATTATAATTGTAAACATGTGGAATATTTTATTTTCTATGTAATTGTTCAATACAAGATATATATGCTTCATTTCCATTACTATAGTAAAAGATAAGACAGATACATTAGTATAGCTATCAACATAATTAGTCATTTTTATTTCACTATGTGAAAGCAATAGTTGTATTATTTGTACAATATAAAAGATGATATCATTTGCATTAAATTTTTGATGTAGCTAGTACTTCATGACATTATATACTAAATAATTGTTAGAAAACAAGATCACAGAGCAATAACAGTTACACAATTAAATCATTAAACAAGATGAAAAACACATTAAACACATTACAGAGAGAAACAAATATAATGTGGTTCACCCAAACGATGGGATACGTCCAAACGTAAATTTACAATCCTTTTATTGTCGTCCAGAAAGATGAAGGGATATTACCTACAGCAACACCGTTGCACTTCCTCTTCACTCTCTCACATTCTCTCTCACACAATCACAGAGATTGTTTACAATGATACAATACAATAGCATAGCATACCAAACCATATTACAATGCTTTTATTTTATAGGGGAAATACAATGGGAAAACACTACGGTTTACCCAATACCATGGGTCCACAAAATTGTTGGACAAAAAACATCCCAAAGTTGGGGAACAAGTGTACAGTAAACATGGGGTACAAACATGACTGAATAACATCTCTGAATATGGGAGATCAAACTCCACAACCAACAATCTCCCAGTTGAAGGCTGATCACAACAACTCCACCGCTGCTGCACTTCCTAGACTATGCTCTGGACCTTGGAGTTGGCTAATTTATTATTTTCACCTTCATTCTTGAAGGCCAACATAAACTAAGAAGGAACATATTTTCTCTCTGGTTACTCCCTTTGTCAACATGTTTGCAGGATTCTGGCTAGTATGTATATTTTCCAGTTATAATAGTTCTTCATCTAAATCATATCTTATGAAGTGGTACTTAAGATGTATATGTTTAGTCTTTTAATGAAAAGCTGAGTTCTTTGAAATATGAATGGAACTTTGTCTATCACTGTACAACCTACTATTCTCTTGCTTCTTACGCATTTCCTCCATGAACCTCTGCAACCAAATCATCTCCTTACTAGCCTCTATAGCAACAACATACTCTAATTCCATTATTGAAAGTGCAACAACCTTATGCTGTTTTGAAATCCAACTTGCTTTTTTTCCACCCACAGTAAACACATATCGTGTGGTTCTCCTCCTGCTTTCTTTATCACCAGCCATATCTACATTACCATATCCCTATAGAACAGTGTTTGAACCTCCAAAACATAATGCATGAGAAGTGGTACCTCTCAAATACCTAATAATCCACTGTACTTCTTTCCAATGCTCTTTACCTATATTATTCATATACTTTCTCACAACTACCACTACATGTGCAATATTTGGTCTTGTGCACACCATGGAATACATCAAGCTTCCAACCACTGATGAATAGGGAATCCTGGACATGTAATATATTCGTTCCTATGTCTCTGGACACATCTTCTTACTTTAAAATGGATGGTTGAAGGTTTACTAACCGGTTTTGCATTCTGTATTCTAAACCTTTACAACACCTTTTCTATGTACTCACCTTGAGACAATGTCAATTTGCAATTTTTCCTGTCCCTTGTTATTCTCATACCAATGATTTGCTTTGCAACACCCAATTCCTTCATCACAAATGATTTAGCTAGTTTTCTTTTGAGCACATTTATATCCTGCATGTTAGACCCTACAACAAGCATGCCATACACAAGTAATAACAAGATAATATATCTTCTGTTATCTAGCCTCTTGAAATAAACACAATGGTCAAAATGACATCTATCAGAACCTTGTTCTGTCATAAAATTATCAAATTTTAAATACCAATGCATTGGAGCTTGCTTTAGGCCATACAATCTCTTCTTCAACCTGCAAACCAAATTCTCCTTCCCTTTGACCTCATACCCCTGTGGCTTCTGCATATAAATATCTTCCTCCAAATCCCCATGGAGAAATGTTGTTTTTACATCTAATTGTTCAAGATGAAAATATTCTACAGCCACTATACTTAAAATAGTTCTAATTTAAGTATTTTAACAACAGGAGAAAATATTTCATCAAAGTCTATACCTCTCTTTTGTGCAAACCCCTTTACAACAAGTCTCTCCTTGTACCGCTTCTTGCCTCCATATTATTCCTTCAACGTGTAAACCCATTTGTTCTGCAATGCCCTTTTTTTTGCAGGCAACTAAACCAAATCCCAAGTCTGGTTTCTTACCAATGAGTCCATCTCCACATTCATGCCTTGTCCCCACTTCTTTCTAGTTTCTACCTGCAATGCCTCTTCATAACATTTTGGTTCACCAAAATCAGTCATCAATAAATAATACAGTGAAGGATAGAATCGTTCAGGGGGTCTACTTAACATGGTATATTTTCTTATAGTTACAGGAGTTTTAGGCACCTATGGTTGTTCTTGATTTTTTGGTGTCTTTGGAACTTCATTTTCTTTGATTCCATCAAGCACTGTGTACTCTATGTTTTCCTTTTCCATTTTCTTTCCCTGCAACTGATCTTTGTACATAACCTTTTCATTGAATACTACATCTCTACTCGTAATTATTTTGTGATTTTCAAAATGCCATAAGCGATAACCAAAATCATCAACCTCGTATCTAATAAAGGTACATTTATTAGATTTAGCTTCAAGATTTGTTCTATCATCTTTATCAATACAGAAAAATGCTTCACAACCAAAGTGATCATAAATGAATATTTTACCTGTTTACATGTCTATGTCTCCTATGGAATCCCACCATCCAAATTGCTTGAAGGCCCTTTGTTTATTAAATAAACAATAGTGTTTATAGCATCAACCCAAAAATTTAAGGGCAACCCTGCATTCAATTCCATACACCTTGCATGCTACATGATCATTCTGTTCATCCTTTCTAACACATCATTTTCTTGTGGTGTTCCAGTGACTGTCTTCTCTCTACGAATCCCATTGTGTGAACAGTAACTATCAAAATCCTTGCTGTAGTATTCACCTCCATTATTAGATTTGAGACATTTCGACCTTTTTCCTGTCTCATTCTTAGCCAAATATTTCCACTTCTTAAAAGTATCAAACACATCAAATTTATTTCTAAAGCAATAAACCCAAGTTTTTCTAGTTGCATCATCAATAAAAGTAGCATAATAATAAGAGCCACCAAGAGATTGTACTTGAGTTGGTCCCCATACATATGTATGGAAAATATCTAAAACTCCTGGTCAATGCATTAAACTGATGTCTCACTTGTTCTTTTTCTTCGCATTTCCTCGTTAATAACAACAACAACAACATCATCAAACTTAAGAGTGATTGAACTAGGGACAAAGTTACTTACAACCATGACCAAGATATTTCAACTTTCTAGCAATGAGCACAATATTAGAAGATCCATAACCTCATCATCAAATTTCACATTTACAGAACTTAACTAACTCGTAAGTGTATTAAAATCATTTAAATGGTCAGCAACAGATCCACCTTCCAACATATTCATATTAAATAAATGCTTCATTAAAAATACCTTAAATAAATGCTTCACCAATGCGCTCATCACACCCTCTATTGTTTTTTCTTTCGAAATATTGAAATCCACCAATGAAGCTAGGAACAGCTGTATTGTTCCCAGCTCCTTTCTATCAAGAACCTCCCATTCTTCATCCTTCATAGCCGCTAAGTTTTTTTCTTTCCCTCCCAATGGCAGGTATAGATCCTTATGGGACAGATAGTCCTCCATTTCCATCTTCCATAACTGATAGTTTTGGCCGTTAAATTTCTTGACCCTAAACTTTCCCTCTTCTTCCATTGCTCCCACTCGAACCAGGAATTCTTCTTTCCTACGAGTTTACCACCCAAATAGACCTCTTGGCTCTAATACCAACTGTTAGAAAACATGATCACAGAGAAATAACAATTACACAGTTAAATCGCTAAACAAGATGAAAAACACATTAAACACATTACAGAGAGATATAAATATAACGTGGTTCACCCAAACAATGGGCTACGTCCACATAGAAATTTCTTGTCCTTTTATTGCCATCCAAAAAGATGAAGGGATACAACCTGTAGCAACACCACTGCACTTCCTCTTCATGCTCTCACAGTATCTGTCAAACAATCACAAAGATTGTTTACAATGATACAATACAATACCATACCATACACAACCATATTATAATGATTTTCTTTTATAGGGGAAATCCAATGGGAAAATACTACGATTAACTCGGGTCCGCAAAACTTTTGGCCAACAAACATCCATAAAATTTTCTTAGGGGCTTCGCCCCTGAAACCCCATTTCTTGGGGGCACTTCCCCCGAACCCGCATTCTCGGGGGTGCTTCCCTTGAACCCCCGTATCTCTGGGGTGTTGTCCCCGAACCCAAAAGTTGAGGAATGAGTGTACAGTAAACCTTGGGTACAAACACGAGTGAATGACATATCTGAATTTGGGAGATCAGGCTCCACAACCAACACATAATGAGTGTGTGTGTGTGTGTTTTATTATTATTATTAATTTTTTGTTTTTTAATTTAAGATCAAAACTCTTGAAAATAATGGTATGATGCAAAAATAAAAAAACACATTTATTTGAACAATTGTTAGTGCACATTAAATTCCATTCCCAAAAACTTCCATGGGATTAAGCCATGTTGTATTTAATACCAAAACTTCTCACAATTCAAACATCATGCGGGAACAAAAACATAGTTGTTCTTAAAAGGATTAATACGTTTTCAATTACATACAAAAACCTTTCAAGGACTAAAACCATGTTGTAGGAACATGATAATATCATTGAATGAATTCATGCTTGGACTGAGTGGGAAGAAGTTCTTATACATGATAATGTTGATGCATTGAGTGCTTGTTGGCATAGGTAGATGATGATTTGCAAACATTGATCTTTCAGTAACTGCTAAATGAGTAGTGTTACAACTTTCCAAATTGTAGTATATGAATGGAATTTGAGCATTTTTTCACATCAGTATAGAACTTCCCACAAATAAGAATGGTAGATTTTCTAAACAATGTGTATTTATATTTGTTGTCATATATTATAAAATGGTCCATTTTTACCATCCTCAAAATATTCCTCTATTTGCTGACATCGATGTTGACCACGTTTTAAATCCTTTCTTTTATATTTGCACCAAATACTTGTAGAAACATCATTCATGAGACATCTTCATTGATTGTAGTGTATGGTGAGACACATAAATCGTTTCCTACATCATGTGTTAATTGAGTGGACACTCTAGATGTTCAATTCATTTTTCAGTGAGTACATTATGTGCACATATAAGGAAATTTCCTCAAAAACTATTTTCATATGCAACTAATATATTTTACCTTTATAAAAAATGCATCTTTAGGAGTAATATGTTCACCATCAACACCAATGGTTTCTCTCTAAACTCTCCTTGTATTGCTCTGGATAAAAAAATTAGAACCGTTTGCATTGTGTTGATGACACACATGTATCCGTCCATGTTTCCCTTGATCGGTGTTACTTATGAATTAAAAGAAACAATGGACTCTTATACCAATGATTCCTATGTTTAAATTTTTTTTTATGAATGGATTTATGATATAATAGTCCTTATTCCCTAGTAGTGGATAATATTTAGACAGCAAAATGATTGAACCAACCATACATTCAATCACATATATATATATATATATTATGGCTAAGGAACATGCAACAAAGATGCATGTCCTATATGATTGATAAATTTATATACGATATGGTTTTGATAGTTTCCACAGAGTTGAACTAAAAACATAGTCTTTGCTATATGGTTCTTTTGCCAAGCACCAACAAAAGTTGGTCTAGACAATAGTTGTTCACAATGTCTAGAAATTGCGAAAACGAAACCCATGGGAGGATCATATCAAGGATATCCATAGGGTATAAAATCTAGATGATGGGATCCAATTTCAAGTAACTAAAATACCATTAAAAGTACCTAGTTATTATCAATAGCATGATACGATTATTAAAGAAACTAAATTATTTAAATTAACATACAAAACTATCTAAACTACTTACAAATAAAGTAGAATTCGAGAATAGATTATTTATGAATGAACTAACAACTCAATAATAACATTTTAATTATAGTTTGATTAAAATATTTTCATAATATGACATATTCCTTGAATCATGCCACATTGTTAAGAAAATGGCAACAATGAATGACTTCAAATTTTAAGGTAAATCCATATATAGGTTGAGAATAACATTGTTTTGTAATTTTTATGTAGTACAATTGGTTGTTCCATTCATATTGAATTGGTAGAAATAAACATATTACATTTTTTGGGGCAATTCTTGATACACAATTAAAATAAAATTTGATCTTCACATAAAATAAATGTGATAAATGGTTAAAGGACTATCCATACTAGCAAATTCAATATATTAGAAAGCATTTCATTTATGGATATAAAGCCAATGAAACTATAGATTGGTTACATTTCAAAGTTATGCTTTTAATTGCAACAATTACATAGATAATTTAAAATACAACGTAACTATTGTTTTAGTACCAAAATACTGTGAACCATAGACTATCTATAGTTTCAGAGTTACATTGTTTAGTGATGTTTTTTGGAGCGCAGTTTTTTGTTCAATTCTTATTCAATCAATTGAAAAGAAATATTATGTATGCACATTTAATTGTAATGAACAATATTTGATACACATTTAAATGTAATTTTTATGAAAAAATGAATGTGATAAATATTTAAACGACTGTAGATAGTATCAATGTCAAGATCTAAAAAAACACTGCAATTATGGATGTGATGTATTTTAGTTGTTAAATGTGTAATTTTTTTAATTAAAATACAATATATATATAAAATAAGAGAATCAATGAGACATTCCAAAGCAACATACACATATTTACATTTTAACTATGATTGTAAACATGTGGAATATTTTATTTGTCATGTAACTATTCAATACAAGATATATATATATGCATAATTCCCATTGCTATAGTAAAACATAAGAGGATACAATAATATAACTATTAACATAATTAGTCATTTTTGTTTCATTATGTTAAATAAATAGATGTATTATTTGTACAATATAAAATACTGAAATATCATTTGCATTAAATTTTCAATGTAGCCACTAATTCATGACGTTATATACTAAATAATATTTTTTTTTTAATTTAAGACCAACACTAATGAAAATAATTATATGATGCAAAAACAAAACATATTTATTCAAACAATGTTTAGTGCACATTGATATCCATTCCCAAAACTTCCATGGACTTAAGACATGTTTATTTAATGCCAAAACTTCTCACAATTCAAATATCAGGCAGAAATAAAAACATAGTTTTTCTTATAAGGATTAATACCTTTTTAATTACATAGAAAAACCTTGCAAGGACTGAAACCTAGTTTTAGGTAGCATGATAAGATCATTGAATGAATTCATGCTTGGAATGAGTGGGAAGAAGTTGTTACACACCGGCATAGATCCAAATCCTAGGCTCTATCCAGCACAGAGAGGGATCAAATATTTGGAGGTGCAAACCTCTTTTTAAGTATTGCACTCAACTATCATCTTTGGTGTGTTTCAGACCAAAAAACACATCATTTTATTTAAGGTGAGCATGTAATATTTTTATTATTACTATTTAATGCTATTTATGGCCCATATATAATATTTTTTATTATTTTTTATTTTGTTAGGAAAGAACATTACAACATCTTCCCCATACATGGTTTTAACACCATGTGCAAGACCCTCCTAAAACCATGGGTTTTTTAGGAGGCCTTGCACATCGTCTTAAAACCATTTGCAACGACCTCTAAAACCATGTACAATAAAACCATGGATTGTTTAGGATGCCTTGCACATGGTTTTAAAACTATTTTGCAAGGACCTCCTGAACCATGTACAATAAAACCATGGGTTGTTTAGGAGGCCTTGCACATGGTTTTAAAACCATGTGCATGACCAACATTATTTTTACGGATAATTAATTTTTTTATTTTTTATTATTTTGTTAAGTGGGAACATTACAGCATATCCACCTATTGTGTTGTTTTTCTCACTGGAATTTTTTTTTGCTGATAAGTAAATTTTTTATTTTTTATTGTTTTGTTAGGTAGGAACAATACAACATCTCCCCCATATTAGGTTGTTTTTGTTGTTGACATTTATTTTCAAGGATAATTAAAAAAATTATTTTTTATGGCTGACATTTACAAGAGGAACGTTACATAATGTTACAATATCTCCCCCATACTGGGCTATAGAGCGCCTCTCGGCGCAATGATAATGTTGTTGCATTGATTGTTTGCTAGCATAGGTAGATGACGATTTGTAAACATTGATATATCATCAACTCATAGATAAGTAGTGTTACAAATTTCCAAAACATAGTATATAAATGAAATTTGAGCATTTTTGCACAATAGTATGGAACTTACCACAAATCGAAACGGTAGACAGTATGAACAATGTGTATTTTACTTTTTTTCTTCATATATTGTAAGCAGTTCCATTTTAAACCTCTACCATCCTTGAAATATTCCTTTGTTTGTTGAAGTTGATGTTGACCATGTTTGAAATATTTTATTTCATCTATGCACCAAATACTTGTAAAAACATCATTCAAGATGCATATTAGATGGTTGGAGTGTATGGTGAGACACGTAGATCATTTCCTACATCCTGTGTAAATTGAGTGGACACTCCAGATGTTCAATTCATTGTTCAATGGGTACATTCTGTACACATACACAAGATCATCCTTAGAAACTATTTTCATGTCCTACCAATATATTTAACCATTATAAAAAGTTGCATCTTTAGGAGCAATAGGTTCACCATCAACACCAATGGTTTCTCTCCAAACTCTTCTCATATTGCTACAGATAAAAAATTTAGAATTGTCTTGATGGCGTAAAAGTAACCATCTATGTTTCCCTTGACCGATGTTAACTATGAGTGAAAGGAAACCACGGAATCCTATATTAGCGATGCCTATGTTTAAAAAAAGTTTTATGAATGGATTTACGATGTAATAGTCCTTATATCTTTGTAGTGGAAAATATTTAGACAACAAAATGATTGAACCGACTGTACATTCAATTGTATATCTATATTCTGGTTAAGGAACATGTAAGAAAGATGCATGTCCTATATGATTGATAAATTTATATACCATATCGTTTTGAATGTGTCCTCACAATTGAACTAAAAACCTAGTCTCTATTATATGGTTCTTTTGCCAAGCACTAACAATATTTGGTCTCGACAATAGTTGTTCACAATGTCTAGAAATTGATTGAAGGCGAATCAATGTTGAAAACGAAACCCATAGTACTTATGGGAATGATCATTTGATGAAAATATAGTAGAATGGGATGAAGAATTGAATGCGAACAAAACTAGCATTGAATATACAATAAAAATTAACTTCCAAACGAAGTTTCCTAAAGAGTGGGAGTATGTAATGCCCCATTTAGGTATAGGAAAAGTAATTGAATAAAATAATTGCATATAAATAGAAATGATGAATCGATACTGGTTAGTATCAATGTGTAAACTAGAATTGCATGATTAATTTATAAGGATCTAAAATCAAGGATAGTTTTAGTACCAATACTGTGACCTAGGAGGAGGCATTGTAAATACGTAGACAATATCCATACTTATTCTAGAACTTTAGGATGAAGTTTCCTAAAGTGGGGGTGTATATTGTAAAACCATGTTCTTACCCAGACTCTTGACATAAGAATAAATATTGCTTGAGAGCATTATATGATGAATTAGCTAGTTATTTATTTATTTGAGACCTAAAAAATTTGTATGTACGTATTTTTAGGGAATCCGGTTTCAGGTGACCTGGACATGTGTGAAGCAATGAATTACTGATGATATATGACCCAAGAAGAATTATCCCACATATTGATTTTATGAGAAGTAAATTATGATTATAAAAATGATGTCAACATTTGGTCAATTATGAATGCAATGTTATTAGATTTTAGTTGTGAATGATAAATCATTAGAAGTTATCGACAAGGATTTAAAATTGTATAATGTTTTATAGTAATGAATGACTCACAAAATTTATGTCATAGCTAACATGTACTCTGATGGTCTGTCGAGTGTGACAGTAAAGGTAGGCACACAAGATGCAAGAAAGCATCCGTATGGAAATACTCTAGCTCAGTAGAAAACTATGGAAGAAGATATTGATCTTGTTTATAATAAAGATTTAATTGTGAGATGTTTGATGCACTAGCCTGCATGGACTCTAGATGAGCCGAGAAACCTTGACAATTGGGGTTGATTGATGTTTTTGTTATGGTTGAAATATTATTTATGAGATTTGATGCACGAGTTGTTATATGTGCAGGGTGATGGGATACGATTGCCAACCAACCCACGTCAAAGGACGGGGCTAAACAATTATACCTGTAAGTCTAGAAAATTGAATGACGCAATGAAATTTGAATAGAGTGAGGGAAAATCTAGTTCCTCATATGCGTGTCTTGTGAGGGTAGGCCACAAGTCGGTCACTCATGAAGATTGTATTGGGGGGCGTTCAATAAGGATTCGACCTTATTCCCTAGAAACCACCTAGCTCTTCATAGGGTAGGGGACCTGAGGTAACATTGGCTCAATTTTCATAACCAACTCCCTTTCCATGGGAATTATTGGAAGGTTATGGGATGGTGCAATCTAATGCTGGTCACTTATGACATGTTCGTTGCAATGGAATTCTGGAAAAACAAAAATATGAACATCAAAAAGCAATATTAGAGGTACCTACACAATATTTTGGAATATGGCGTAGGAATATGAAACGTGGAAAATTGAATTACCTTCCAGAATATATAACTTTTATTTATGGAAAATAAGTATAAATCCCAAAAACTGAGGTTCTTCTAAGGTTGGTATGATATTTTTTTCCCAAAAAATAATGAATATGTTTGCATTGGTCCACTCATTTGGTATACAAATGGTGGAATTTTGTGAAAAAAATTATATAGAGTTGTAGATAATAGGTGTGTCTTATTTTTCCATATTTATTTATGTTCTTATTATTATTTTTAAATTAAGGAAGTCGGTGACACCCTAAAATGACAAGGTCGAGCGCTGGTCCACCACATCTTGGTCTTAACATAGTTAATGAATGATATTTTTTTACGATGTAGGTCTTTGTGTCTTCTTGTGTGGGTTCTTTTCCATTTTCTAAATAGGTGAGCCAATCAAAAGTTATAACCGTAGCAAATAGCTTACCTTTTGTGTTAGATTGACATTAGTCCATTTAAAATTAAATAAGAAATAGAAAAAGATAATACATTTAAATAAAAATTACATATTCAAAGTCTACAGACAGAGTTACATAAGTGTGTGAATTTTCATTTGTAGTGGACAAGCGTGGCATATGCAAAAT
>LPNX010252096.1:307868-367868 GCA_001517045.1 Pseudotsuga menziesii | reverse complement strand
GATGATGATGATTACAATGGTGAGGATGATGATGACTATGATGGTGATGATAACGTTCATGATGATAATGACAATGATGATGATGAGGATGATGACTATGATGATGATGAGGAGGAGGAGGAGGATGATGATGAGGAGGAGGAGGAGGAGGATGACTACGATGATGAGGATAAGGATGAGGATGATTGTTGTTTAGGAATAAACACCTTAGAACTAAAGGTCTAGGGTTACCAACATACTCTTAAAACTTGCAGACAATCAGCTTCGAAGTACAGAAAGGAAATAGGAAGATAGAATGAACTCACCCGATTAACGACGGTTGATCCAAGCCTTGACTTCTTCCACTATGCTTCTTCTTCAAAGCTTTCAGGGATGCATCTCCTGCACCTGTAAAGAGAAAATCTTCCAAATACAATCTCATACATGTATATATGACAAGTTAGATAAACAATAAATAGAATGCTTAATCATAAATATTCGTCAAACCATGATACATGAAAGACATCCAACACGCGTTTGGAATAAGGATTCTCTTTATTAACAATAGTGAATGAGATAAGATTACAACCCAATGCTTGAAACAAGGACTCCTCTGAAACCAAAGGATTCTGAGTTCTACTGCTCCAAAGAATTCTGAATAGATACCACCAGCATAACTTTGCTCTCCAAGTATCAATGATTAATGCCCTCCCTAAGGCCTCTATTTATACTTAGGGAAATAGAGTAGTTTCAAAGGTTGAGACAGTTAATATAGTTATTGATTAGGGCTTAATACATCTCCATTAATCATGATTTATTATTTTTAATGTTACGGGAAGGAATACACGAGTATTGATACTGGTAACCTGCGTATGACATGCAGGTTACTATAAGGGAAACCCATGTACAGATATGTACACAGGATGCAACGAAAATACTCATGTACAATACGCGATATGATGTAGGAAAAAGTCGTGTATGTACGCAGGTTTCTTATAGAAAAAGTCACGTATAACAATTGACATATGAAAAGGTAAAAGGTGAACCTTTTTTGTACTTAGTCAGGGAGGTCCGAAAAGGTTAAATTATCACCTACCAGATGCTCCTTCAAGAACAACATAAATAGCTTGAGTTTTACGAGTGTGAAGGAAAGCAAGATCACTCGAAAAGATCCATTTGAGTATGAGAAATGGGACTTACAACAATAAACTCGATGCTTTGTTCTTTAGTCTTTAACATGCATGACAAAGACATAAAGTACACTCGAAATATTTTTCATGTTTAGGTCTAGAGCATGAAAAAAAGAAAACTAAGCTCATACCAGAAGTTCCTTTTCTGTTAATTTAGTCCCCTAGGTCCGGAAAAGTGATAAACCTATGCCTGAGAATACTCTTCTCAATTCCATAGAAAAGAGAGTGATCCTTTCTCATGCTATTTCGCATGGTCCAAGAAAGAGATAACCTACCACCAATGTGGATGCCCATTCACGTATTCTTAATGAGATTGAACAAACAAGTTAACTTGGCAGTCAAGTCTATTTTTAAGAAGTCAGACCTGGGCCTAAAGAAAATCCATAAGGGTGGGGAGTCCTATAAATAGATAGCTTGTAAAAAGAGACCCAAATGAGGCTCTATTTGGCGTGAAAAGTAGCTAGAAGGATACCCCTATACCTAAGACAACTACAACATGAGCATAAAAAACAACATAGGTCTTAAATGAGAATACTCATGAGAGGAAGGCCCTATCCATGGAAGAACAATGGTAAAGACAAGGAGCTAATGGTTAAGAATACCATAGTCCGTAGTTCAAATGTTGATTATGAAGTTTAAAATGAAATCAGTATAGATCCAAAATGCATGTGAAATAACATAAATCCATCTTATATGAGTGAACAACACTTGAAAACGATAAAAAAACCTATTACAAGGCCAAGAGATATGGAATTAGTTTGATAAAAAATGAACTATAGGCCAAAAACCCACTTAAGAAATTTAATTTCTATATCTAGTTCAAAATAAATAAATAAAACTCACCATTTTGAATTTTAGCTGTAAGAAGCAAGTTTTTACCTCTACCTTCATTCGATCAGTGTGGACAATCCAGTGGATGAAATCCAATTCCGCAAGTGTCAGGTAATACTAGACCCCAAGCTCTTCATTTTGATCCTAGAAAATTTCAAATTTGAGTCCCAATTTCATAATTTTGAGCGCCCTAAAATAGTGAACGCTATGTCCATGGGTTTACTAAAGTAACACTCATGTACACATGTTCTGTATGCGGGTTGTTCTGAAAGACAGTTGCGTAAAGTGCACGACATGTCTAACTAGACGGTCATGTACACTGCGCCGAGGGTAAAATATATATATAAAGAGTTGAAAATTAAAATTTTTATATGAAACTAATGCTTCACAATGGTTGATTTGCTAGGTGTGAAGATGGTTCTTGAGTGGAGGGAGCATGAGCATGAAGATTTAGATCAAGAAGCACTCCATGATGCCCCCATTGTGAATTTGCTACGTTCAAGTGGGTTATTAAAATTCTTTTGCACATCACCCATGCGGGTCAATGTCCATCTGCTAGAGTTCATGATAAACTACTGGGATCATGATATGGGCATGTTTGACCTACAGGGCGAGTCCTTGAAGATTACATTCGAGGATATATACTTCATTACCGGTCTGTCATGACGAGGAGCTCCAGTCAACTTGGAGGGCACTGGAAGAGGCGGTGATCCTCTAAGTGTCCAAAACTATATTAATACATTCTGCGCATCAAGGACCCGAAAGAGAGGCAGTTGCATCCCTATTATGTATATACGTGATCTACCCCTACAGGTTTTAGCAAGTACCATAGTTAGGGTTGCGGGATCATCTTATCTGCATCTCGCTACACGGAACCACATAAGGTTGGAAATGGACTGTATTCATGGGGTTTTATATGATTGGTGTTCTAGAATTTTGGTGGCCTTCTTCTTCTTCGAGAGTGTTGGGGTTGAGCCCTCCAATACCTCTACCAATTAGATCTCCACGTCAGCCTAGGATGAGCAGGTGGGGAGATATATTACTTCGCCAGGGAGGAGGTGGCTCAGTGCAGAGTGTGTACGATGATGACTTCTACTTCTGGTGGGAGCGGTAGTTGCCAGCACTGGAGCAGTTTCCATATGCTGGGATGGATTTCTGAGGTGACCCAAACCTTCTCCTCCCTTTAGGGAGAGCTAGGTAATATTTTTAATTTTCAAGTTTTTTTAAAATTTTTTTATGAATTTTAAAATATAGTGATATATACATATGTATAAAAGTTTTGATCCTATAAACATGTCAAAATGCATATATTGGACTGGTCCTCCCTGTAGGGAATCCACGTATGTTTGTTCGTCCTATCTTAAGCAAAGACCAGGGGCTTATCAGGGCTCTGGAGGGAAATATGGCCAGACTTACCCAAAGAGTCCCTACTATGCGGATTGAGCACATCCCAACCATCATGTAGGAGTATGTGGTTGGAATACCACCTGTCTGGATACACCTCTTGAGGTGAGTAGCTAGAGCTGTTTTGGTGTACATGGATGTTGTAGAGGCTGCCGAAGCTGAAGAGGTTGAGGAAGCCAGAGTATAGAGAGACCAAGAGGACTAGGGTTGTCCAGCTGACCAGGGTGGTCCAGCATAGATCTAGGACATTTTGATGGATTGCGATCCACATTTTTGTATATTTTTTTTAATATTATACAGTTATGACTGGATCTGAGGATTAGACTCGACCTATCTATAGATAGATATTCACATATATATATATGTATTGTTGTCGATTTATATACAAGTGTTTTTTATGTCCATGCTATATATTTTTATGACATGTGTGTTAGATGCCAATCCAGAATGTAATTAGCATATGCATCAGTTAATGAATTCTGATTTCTTGGAATGTGATTGAATATAATGAGTTCAAAATTTCTTTCCCATAACCTAACTTGCATGAAATGACGTAATAGAATAGGGTTCCACACCTGGAAAGCTTGATTGAGATGGGAAACCACTAGTTGAGAGTCTAGTCGGACTTCCAGGTGGGTTATACCACATGACAAAGCATCCCATAGAAGATCAATTATAGCCCTATACTTAGCAACATTATTAGAAGCAGGACCTAGGCAAGCGCCTCCTAAGGCAACTAGCTATCCTGAGGGAGAATAAATGACCCATGTTGTTGAGGCTAGATTACAAGTGTGGTGGCTGGCGCCATCAGTGAAACCTATGTACCTCTCAGAAGACATCTACAAAAACTAGCAGATAGTATAAAAAACAAAACCAACAAAGTAATGTACATAAAAATACATACAATAAAATACAAGAAAAATCTCTAAGCCTAAGCATAGTACTTTTTTAGGTAGAGCCCATTTCTAGGCTCAAGCAGCTTGTTCCCATCAAAATCAATTAACTCATATGTGCCCTTATTTAAGACTTTTGACATGACATAAGGTCCTAACCACATGGCCTTGAATTTTCCTACCCCCATGGGTTCTTTGTCTTGGTCCCAAAACAAAACAAGTTCCCCCTTAGAGAAAATCCGAGGTTTGACCGACTTATCATATTGGTTTTTGACCCTATTCTTGTGAGCTTGATTAGCAGTCAACACATCTCTACGATGTTCATCAAAATGTTCTAAGTGTACCAGATGTTCCTTAAGCTCTGTCGTATCAGGTAACACATGAATAGCTATTTTCAAGGACGGGATTTCACACTCAACTGGGGTAACGACTTCCACTCCATGAACGAGTTGGAAGGGGGAGAAACCCATAGCAGTTTTTACATTAGTTTAGTATGCCCAAAGGGCAGGGTATAGCATGATATGCCAGTTAGAATGGGCTGCGTCAATTGTATGTTTGAGGATAGTCTTCAAAGTCTTGTTTACAGCCTCAACCTAACTGTTTGCTTGAGGATAATACGAAGATGAATGTTATTTCCTGAATTCAAGCATAGTGGTCAGTTCCATCATCATGCTATTTTGAAAATGACTACCATGGTCAGTGACAATCACTTTAGGTATACCAAATTTTCCTATAATCTGATTGAATACGAAGAAAACTACTGTTTCCCCATCGGCTTTAAAAGTAGGCATTTCCTTTGCCCATTTTGTAAAATAGTCAACAATGACAATGATATATTTGTGCCCCCCAGGCGAGGCTGGGTTGCATGTCATGTAATCAATCCCCCATTTCATGAAGGGGCCTACCGAGACAATGGGAAACAACGGAGCAGGATGTGACCGCATTTTCCTGGTGTAAAGATGACAAGGATGACAACACTTCACTACTTCGACACAATCTTTGAATATTGTGGGCCAGAAATAACCGACACGTAGTATCTTCTGGGCTGTTGCTAACCCAGATAAATGACCCCCACATGCTCCACTATGGGAATCATTTAGGACAATCTCCACTTCCTCATGGGTAATACATCGACGCAAAATGGAATCTACCCCTCTTCAATATAACGTATCTCCTATGATGAGGTAGTTCTTAGCATGAAGGCATAATTTACGTCGTTCCTCCCATAAGGAAGATGCAGGATACTTCAAAGTTTGGAGATATATAAGTATATCTCCATACCAAGGATCAAAGGTGGATATCAAGAAGATATGCTCATATGGGAATGAGTCATATTCAACGACTACATCTTCTTCAGTAGGAAATTCTGCTATAAGCTCAACAAAAAATAAGGACTTTTTAGACTTAGTGGACTGAAAATATAAGTCAAAATCTTGGAGAATGACTATCCATTTATTGAATTTCCCCCCAACAATCCTTCTGGACAAAACATATTGAAAGGGATTCACATCTGCCACTACTGTTGTATTCCTCAATAAAATGTAGTGACGTAACCTCTGGAAAGCATATACAGCTGCTAAGGCTAATTTCTCAATGTGGGTGTACTTGAGTTCAGGTCCGACTAAAGCATGACTAAGATAGTAAATGACATGCTCTACGAGCTTATCATCCTCCTGGACTAGTACTACCCTAATGGTTGACTCGGACACGGCCAAATACAATATAAAATCCCTAGAGTAATCTGACGGACGCAGTAATGGTGCTGACAACAAAGATTTTTTCAATGCCTCGAAAGCGAGTTATGCAGTTTCATCCCATACAAATGGGGTGTCCTGTTTAAGCAGGCACATGAAACCCTTGGTAATATTGGCATAGTTAACGATAAAACTTCGAAGAAAATTAGACTTTCCTTCCAGGCTTTGAATTTGCTCGATAGAACGAGGAGGAGGATGATTTACAATGACCTCTACTTTTAATGGATCCACCTGGATGCCTCTATTAGAGACAATGAACCCGAGTAGTGTCCCTGATTTGACATAGAACACACACTTGTGGGGATTCAAGTGGATCTTATAGTATCTGCATCTCTCAAATATCAACCGTAAGTGATTTGGATGGTCAATCCTCTTAGGAGAACGTGCAGGAAGATCATCAAGGTAAGGTTCGACAATGGCTTTGATATCATCGAAGGAAAAGCTCATAGCCCGTTGAAAGGTTTCCCCAACATTTTTCAATCCAAAGGGCAATTTTTTGTATGCGAAGGTACCCCAAGGACAAATGAAAGTATTTTTATGTTGGTCTTTCGATTTTATTTGAATTTGATTGTATCCAGAGAAACCATCTATAAACAAGAACACTTCACCTCCCACGCAAGCATCTATAATATGGTCTATAAATGGCATGGGAAAGTTGTCCTTAGGATAGGCTTTATTCAAATCTCTAAATTCAGTACAGATGCGTATGGTCCCTTGCTTCTTATCAACAGGAACAGGGTTAGATACCCATTATGTGAGAGCTATGGGATAAATAAAACCAGCCTTCAACAGTTTTTCAACTTCAGCCTTCACAGCCACCGCTTTACATGGGTTAACAAGTCTTAACGTTTTTCGAACAGGTTTGGCATCAGGGTAATTTTAGATCTCATGTTCCACAATCGATGGATCAATGCCTGGCATCTCCTCATATGACTAGGAAAAGACATCACATAATTCCTTAAATAGGGCTATATAGATAGCAATCTTCTTAGGAGAGCAGTTCGTACCTATGCATATATTTTCCATAACATCTGGATTCACAGAGATGTTGATAGGGATAGTAGCGGAAATATTTTCCATATTCCCCTCAGCAAACATTCCTTCCCTGGGTAAGGAATTGATTGGTGTATCAACATCATCTGACAGTCTCATATGAAACTCCTGATTTTCTATCCTACTTAGCTCTGGAAGAAAATAGGATCGATGGTGAAGATCTTCACAGATCTTACCACATCCAGACATGGCTTCCAGAATGGCTTCATCAGAAGGTAAAACCATATCTAAACAGTCTGTAGAGTGCAAAGAGTTTTCTGCCCAAGCGGGCAAATAGACATTACAGGAAATTTGGGGTCTAAAATGGGCCTTATAAGAAAACGCGCCAACAATAAATTTTTTGGCCCTGGAATTCAAGAACCAATAGAATTTCAATAAAATGAGTCAACCATAATGGTTGAATTGACATATTTGTCATAAAAGAAAACAACTTTTTTTGTTCGTATTTTTGACATATTTCCTTGTGTTTTTACTCAAATTTCAAGTGGGAGATCTCGTTGGATGTGAAATTTAATTCTACATCCAATGAGTACCCACACTGCATACTTTTGATGGACCCCTCTACCCCAAAAACAAGAAATACCTTAAAAAACATGATGATGATGTCATCATCACATTTTTTTAGGTATATCTTATTTTTGGAGTGGCGGGGTACATCAAAAGTATGCAGTGTGGGTACTCATTGGATGCAGAATTAAATTGTGCATTCAACGAGCTCTTCTACTCAGAATTTGAGTAAAAAAATAGGGAGATATGTCAAAAATACGAAACAAAACGTAGTTTTTTTCATTCTTCCTCCAAAATTAATAACTATTGTTTTATTATTTTAACTATTATTTTATTATTTTAACTATTATTTTATTATTTTCCTTAGGAGGCCCATTTTAGACCTCAAATTTTCTCTAATGCTTCTTCTAGGTCCTCTGAGACTTAGAGAGGGTTTGAAATGGGATCAACAGTGGTTTGAGTGATAGCTTGGTAAGCTACTTCCCCTACCGATAGGGGCACTTCCGGTTCATGGGGGGAAGGGAGAACCCAAGGATCAGTCCTATCAACAACCGTGGCTATGAACTTCCCCACACTAGTAGAACCAATATAGTTAATCGGGGCTGGAAGATCAAATGTGCCCATCAGTGATGCGTTCATTCTAGCCCCCAAGCTCTGTGCAGTAGGTTTGACCTGATCAACCAATGGCACAACAGACTCATTAGACTCCAAGCGGCCTTTTCAAGTAAAATCGAGTTGGTCAACAGTAGCCAACTTCCCTTCGTGTGGAAATAATACCACCCGAAAGATGACCGACACAATAACGGACATGGCATAAGTCCAGCTTCTTCCTAGAAGCAAATTATAGTCCAAAGGTGCATCAATCACTTCCACATCAATAAACACTAATTTCCCTGCCAGCTTAATTTCAAAATCCAGTAGGATACCATGCGAACAGAATGACCTTCCATCAAAAGTAGTAAGCAGAGTGTTTGATGGGACCAGCCTTGGGGATCCAAGAGCTTTCCAATAGGACAAGGACATAACGCATGTAGAAGCACCCTCATCAACAACTGCCCTTCCAATGGTCTTTACACCATGGATGACATCTATTGATAAGGCTACATGGTAAGGTAGGTGAATTTTAACATCATACAAATGAAATTTTGCCATGAGACTCAACGAGTCCATGCTGCTTAAGGCTACTAAGAGGGCATCTCGCTGAGCGGGACAGCTCTGTAACACCTCTAAAGCTAACATTGTACACAAGGTTTGGGCTAGGTCTTCAACCACGAAGTATTTTGAAGAATCCCTAGCATTAGGGTTATGCAAGGTATTCTTAAAGACACCTTTCGGTATCTTTGACATAGTTTCAGTAGGCTTCTCGATCGTGAGAGGGTTAGAAGTTTCACCTATAGCCTTACCCTTCTCAGAAGTCTCTTTCTCATAATTTTTATTCCTAGTCTGTAGCAAAGTCAAAGATCAAACCATGTTGATATACTTTGGATCAAGGGCATTTGGAGTGCCCCCTGCTGCATTAGAAGCTGAAGCAGAGTTCTACCCTTGGGGAAAAGGATCCTTCAGGATAGCTGGTTGTTGAGCTTTAAGTAGCTTCTGGGCTTGTTCCATAAGGGGACAAAGGTGAGTGAGGTGATCCTCGTGGCACAACTTACATAGGAATTTGACCTTTTTCTTTTCTTTCTTTCCCCCATTAGCATTGTTCGCAGGCTTCTACTTGTTTTGATTTCCCTCTCCTTTCTTTCCTCTTTTTTCTTTCCACAAGGATGCTGATTGCCCTTCTGAGAGGTCTATGCAAAAACATTTGCACTCTGAGGGGGGCATCCTTTGCTGCCTCCACCGTAGAATACTTGATGGACAACTGATGAAGCTATTTGACCAAAGACTCTACAATGGGAGAGTTTATGGATCCAACCACACCATCGGCATGGGGTCCAGGCTTAGGATTCTCTTCATCGTGGGTAGGCCTCGGTGCCTCACGGATAATCTCATGGGTGATTCCATGAAGATGGGTAACACTTTTTGGCCAAATTTGGCGATGAAAACCTGATTTTTTACTCATGGGCTAGATAGAAGCCCTGAAAACGCATATATGCCATGTGAATTTTGACTTGCAGTAAAAAAAGAAATTGTAGAATATTATGTTGGCTTCATAGTGATATTTTTTTAAAAATATTCTGATGTCATTTAATGTGTGAATTTTTGCATTTAATGAACTGTGTGACCTTAAAAATTTGAAGAAGCTAATAAGTGGCTCGTGTCCACGTAGAGTAATTCAATCTTGCATTAATAATTTAAAAAAAATATATATATATGAGCATGATCTACACAAAATGTAGTGTGATGTGCATATTTTTTTGTTAATTTTGTTTGCATTATACAATTATTTATTATTTTTCGAAAGTGACCACATTCGATTTAAGCATCATTTTAAACACATATTTGTCCACGTAAAGAATTTTTTTCTATTTTTTCAAAAATTGAAAAACCAAAGATACCCTTTTGAAGAGGACACGTCGATATGTGATGTGCGCATTTTTAAGAATTTTTTGGCTGTGTATTTTTAACTCTGCGGATTTTTCTTTGAGCTGCTTCGAAGTTGCGGTGTGGTTTTCTAAGTATAAGTTTTAGAAGTAATTAAAAAATAAATATCATATGAATGCCAAAATGCGTGTCTGATACCTCAATGGATAGAAGATTCGTTGGTGAATCTATCGGTATCAACTCCACTCAGTTATGTGCTAGGAATGGCAGGTTTTACACCTCTGCAAGGCACAGGAAATTTTCCATTTGTTTGAATGTGGGCTAAGTCTGTTTTTTTAAGCCCTCGACCGAGGTATCTAAATACCTCGGTCGAGGTATTTAAATACCTCGACCGAGGTATTTAGATACCTTGGTCGAGGGCTTGATAAAACCTCGGTCGAGATATTAAGACCTCGGTCGAGGGATTAACAAGCCCTCGACCGAGGTGCGTTTTTCTGTTTTTGCCGAAAAGCGCTTGCCAAAAAGTGTTACCCAGGTCCGCGGATTCACCCTCATACAAGATCCCAGATTGCGAATAAATCAAATCCAATTGCTGGGCCCTGAAAATGGATTCTTCTTCATTCGTCACTCCTGAAGTGGATACGTCCTTAGATATGTAGGGCAACAGGGATTTAAGGAACCACTCTAGTAAGAACTGAGGAGGAATAGTGGTTTTTATAAGTCTCTTTCACCACCTCCACTCTTGGATATGATCCAATATGTGGGTAGCCTTGTTCTTCCTAAAGGTAGATAACAAGTCCGTTCCAAAATCGTATCGGACCGGAAGCTGAAAGTGGCTAAGGAATGCACTAGCCAAGTCCCAAAAAATGCTAAACATGGCAGAAGGAAACTCGATGTACCATTTTGTCGTGGTACTTGTTAAGGTTCTCTATAATAGCCTCAACCTAACTGAATATTCATTTAGTGAATTTGAAGAACACCATAAATGAAATTTGGTGGCATGAGCCCTACGATCTTCACCAACTTTGCCCTCGAATTTAGGGATGTCCGATGGAAATTTGATGGGAACAGGTGGCCACGAGGGGTCATGCCTCACCGGGTCGTTCATCAACTTAGACAAGTCTGGAAAGTTTAACATTGCTAGGAATGGAAACTTTGGTCGAACCAGGGCACTAAAAGTGCCAGTCTGGGGATTAGAGGGACCTGCCCCTGAATGCCCATAAGTAAAGGTGGGGTTGCCCCCTACCACCAGTTGGGAAGTGGATGGATTAATTTGAAATGGATTCCATCCATAAGCCACAGGGTTGTGAGTGGGAGGTGTAGTATAAGAGGTTTGCGCCATCCCAGTCGAAACTGGGGTCTGAAAAACAGGAGCAGGTATCCCTCCTCTAAACAACGAAAAGGGAGAGCTCGTAAACAGGGCTGAGACCGGATTTTGAAAACTTTTCCCATAAGAGGTGTTGTTTCCAAATTTCACTCCTACATATGAAGGTTATGGGCCTATGTATGGAGTGGATGGGGGAATGTGTTCCCCATTCCAAGGAAATCCTTGGACGAAAGCTGAGGATCCTACCGAACCACTCTGGGTAGTGTATGTGAAGGAGGAAGGAACAGTAGGTATACTAGGAATCCCAGTAACCGTGTCACCAGAAGCACTTGCTAGGCTTGAGTGAACTGGTGGTTGGACCACCCGGCTCACTGGAGTCAAAGGCATAGAAGGTATGCTGATCTAGGGCACTTACCGGGGGAGGTAGTACCCCTTCAGCTGGAATGGCTGAGGTTAAAACAAAAGAACTTTCTCTCGCAGTAGACATAATCCTACCCATAGGGACACCTAAAATAGGTGAATCAAAAGGTCTAACCTGGACGATCACAGGATTGTTTAAGTTAGTCAAGGGTGTGTTAAAATTCCTTGCAAACTCATCAGCCTACAAGTCTTCTATCTCAACTATATCAAAATCAAAACAGTTAGCTATAAGTGATGGTTCACCTGGAACTTCGCTTACTTCTACCAGTTCAAATGAACCGCCTGTTTCCAATCTCCGCCTTTGGGGTGGAGGTGGAGGTTCCAATGTGATAAGAGGAGGAAGGTTTTGCAACCTTCGTGACCTTCTTATAGGTTGGTATTCCATGATTGAAAATTTTGACAAATCAAAACCTTAAGGTCGGCTAAACACATACAAACCAAAGAGCACTCACTACGAAATTTCCTAAAGTCTCAAACTGTCAAAAAGGGTAAAAGATATGCTTTCTCAAAGAAAGTTGAAGAAAAATTACTTGGCATCCTTGAAGTGGTTCTTACGCACAAGTGGAGGAATCACCCACCGCCCTCCTACACTTTCAACAAGGGTTACCTTCCAAGCCCGTCCAAGGTGAACCAGAAATAGCCTTCCGGTTTACCTAGGTATAACCCTAGATGTCAAGAGACTAAAGGCTACCTTATCTATACCAACAGTCTGGGGGGATAGTCACAAGCCTGAATCATATGCATGGGCAGGGTAGCTGAACCCAAAACTCTATCTAGGATAGAATCCGTAGATGTGTAAAAGTCTTGATTTACATTTTGACAAGGAATCAGAGGGTTATCTCCTCGGTCCAATGCCTCCACGTGGCCTCATGCTTGGCTCCCTTTTGAGAGGAGCTTTCTAGATACAATCGATAAAGATAAGGATTTACCTATCGAATGGTACACTACGTCTGAATTTTAAAACTTATGGGAAGTTTACACTTGCTATCCCACAAGTCTAGCCTAAGCTAGTAGGTGAATGGCCCTAGAAAATAAAAATTACTAGTAAATTTTATTTATTTCGTTCATTTTAAAGGGCTATTTCTTACTCAGAAGGAAATGGAGTAATGGACTATGGTGTTTTTGACTCGATAAGAAATTAAAAAAACAAAGGCGTATCTTTTCAAAGCAAATTACCATTACTAAAACACACTTCTTTTTTCTTTTTGTAAATATAAATTGATGAATAAATGCAACGATAAGAGAAATTAAGACTATGTTTTTGTAGTTTTTTGAGATAATATTTTAAAAACTGAAGGCAAAACTACTCTATGCAAAATCAAATGCAAAAGCTTTAAAATGTTTTTCTTTTCACTTTTTAAAATGCTCAAAGACTACATATGCACCTAACATGCACAAACTTGAGTATGCTTGAATTAAACAAACTGTATAAAGTAAGCAAAGAAAAGTAAATAGATTCAAAAGACCAAGATATCAACCATCCAAGGAAGACTTGGAACCCTAGCTTGGGTGGACATAATGTATGTAAAACACTGAAATCACACAAAGTCAAGTGACACACCAATCACTATTTGAAAGTAGACCGGGATAAACAATGTCTAGAAACCTGATCACTGCTTCAGACAAACAACACTCAAACCTATAACCCAAACAGGCAAATCCACTTCAAACATGCAAACAGAATGAAAATCCAATAAGAGAAACCAAGGGATTTACAAGAAAGCACAAGGTATGGACAACAAGGTAATCAAACTAACAACACAGTGTTCATAAGGAAGGCCAACCAACAAACAGAACTTAAGGAGGGACAAGGAAAAGCAAACCCTAACCCAAAAATTCCTATGCTAAGGCTTGTACACGACTGTGTATAAGGGAAACTCACTCATTGTATGGGACTTTCCTAGAGAGAAACCCACATACACAGGCCTCTGTACGCGACTGTATGCATAAGCATCCCGTGTACAGGTGCAAAATTTTCTAAAAAGAAGGAAAATTCACAAGGTCTTCAAACACTATTGTAAGCATGAACCAGGACAAGATACCACATACAAACTCAAGGCAAAGACTAGTCAAGGGTAACATAAATAACCTACAACATTCTGGGCTCCCCAGTGGAGTCACTCATTCTGTTGTTCAGGAATAAACACCTCTATAACCGAAGGTCTGGGGTTACCAACGTACTCTTAAAACTTGTAGACAATCAACTTTGAAGCACAGAAAGGAAATAGGAAGATAGAATGAACTCACCCGATTAACGACGGTTGATCCAAGCCTTGACTTCTTCCACTCTGCTTCTTCTTCAAAGATTTCATGGATGCATCTCCTTCACCTAAAAAGAGCAAATATTCCAAATACAATCTCATACATGTATATATGACAAGTTAGATAAACAATATATAGAGTGCTTAATCATAAATATTCATCAAACCATGATACATGAAAGACATTCAACACGCGTTTGGAATAAGGATTCTCTTTATTAACAATAGTGAATGAGATAAGATTACAACCCAACGCCTGAAACAAGGACTCCTCTGCAACCAAAGGATTTTGAGTTCTGCTGCTCCAAAGACTTCTGAATAGATACCACCAACATAACTTTTCTCTCCAAGTATCATTGATTAATGCCCTCCCCAAGGCCTCTATTTATACTTAGGGAAATAGAGCAGTTTCAAAGGTTGAGGAGGTTGAGACAGTTAAGATAGTTATTGATTAGGGCTTAACACATATCCATTAATCATGATTTATTATTTTTAATGTCAAAGGAAGGCATATGCGAGTATTAATACTGGAAACCCGCGTATGACATGCGAGTTGCTATAAGGGAAACCTACGTATAGATCTGTACATGGGATGCAATGACAATACTCACATACAATACGTGATATGATGTAGGAAAAAGTCGCATATGTACACAGGTTGTGTATAGAAAAAGTCACGTACAACAATTGACATATGAAAAGGAAAAAATGGCAAGCTGGATGGATAGTGAATCTATTTCATAACATGCCCATCTATAGTGTTTTAGGAAACCTTCAATCCATAAATTTCCTTTTGTGTGCCAACAATTGAAGTGTCGGCACTCAGATGGAGAAGTGCCATTTGGGTTGATAACAATGATGATGATGATGATGAGGATGAGGATGAGGATGATGATGATGATGATGATGATGACGAAAATGATGATGAACAATGTTGGTGATGATGATGATGACGATGATGATGAACAATGTTGGTGATGATGATGATGATGATGATGATGAACAATGTTGGTGATGATGATGATGAGGATGATGACAATGAAGATGATGAGGATGATGACTATGATGATGATGATGACTATGATGATGAGGATGAGGATGAGGATGATGATGATGATGATGACAATGACGACGGTGATGATGATGATGATGATGATGATGCTGATGACGACGATGATGAGGAACAATGATGATGATGATGATGATGATAGGTTTAGTTGAAACTTTGCCTTGATTTTATTTTCAAGCATTTTCAAAGGAACGATGATGATGAGGAGGAGGATGATGTCAATGATGATGAGGAGGAGGAGGATGATGACAATGATGATGATGAGGACGATGACTATGATGATGAGGATGAGGATGAGGATGAGGATGAGGATGATGACAATGAAAACGACGATGAACAATGAAAATGATGATGAACAATGATGGTGATGATGATGATGATGATGTTGAGGAATAATGATGATGATGATGATGTTGAGGAATAATGATGATGATAGGTTTAGTTGAAACTTTGATTTGATTTTATTTTCAAGCATTTTCAATGGAATGATGATGATGACCATGAATATGATGATGAGGATGATGACAATGGAATGACGATGATGATGATGAGGATGATGATGACTATGATGATGATGATAAGGATGAAGACCATGATGATGATGAGGATGATGAGGATGATGAGGATGAGGATGATGATGATGATGATGATGATGACGACGACGATGATGATGATGATGAGAAATGATGGTAATGATGATGGTTATGATGACGATGATGATGATGATGATGAACAGTGATGGTGATGGTGATGATGATGATGATGAAAACGATGATGAGGAACAATGATCATGAGGATGACTATGATGATGATGATTACTATGATGATGATTATGATGGTGATGATGGTCAGTGTTTTAGGCCTCCCTTACCCTCCACTAGCCATAGGTAAGGAGCCTAAGACCTCATAATGGCACCCATGGGACTAAGAAGAACATGTGTGAATACAAAGGCATTATTGAAGAATGCTATTCATTAAATGAGATAAATGTTAGTGAGTAAATGATGTAAATGTTAGATAGGAGCACGCGCACATCTAGTTGTGCATGCACGCCAATGCATGCGCATGGTTTTTTACACATGTGTGTGTGCACTTGTTACTAGTTAAAAAAATAGAGATCTGGATTCTCGAGATTACTACCAATTTTCATGGGTTTTCTACAACTGTTCACGCATTTTTTTCTCTTGAACTCTACAATTTGGCTCACCCTCAATCACCACTCTTTGATATATTGGATAGAAGATCATTCTTGGAATCTAACAAACATAACTAGTGGTCTTGGATGTTAGTGGATACATTCAAACACAAGTTTTTACTGCAAGAAGAGATCATTTTGAATAGGTATGGTGGAATGTAAATAATTGTTTTCATTCACAAGATTTCAGACCATTTCATTTATTTATGTTTTATCATATGCCTACACCAATATCTCTCTCATAGAAAACATTTAATTCCACAAGAATAATTCCCAAATTTACATCTAAACAAGTCTCACATTCTCCATACAAGATGAAGTATCCAATGTTAACTAATTTACATTTGCACATGAATATATTTTGATTTCACACAATGGTGGCATAGATGAAGTTATCTCTTCAGACTCTTTTATTTAAAAAAAACCTTTAAAGTAATCATGGGAGAGGGTCCATATTGAATAGTTCAACAAGTTGTCCATATTCTCTATATAATATGAAGTATTCAATGTAGGACAATAATCATCTGCACATGAATATATTTTGATTTCTCACAAGGATGTCATAGATGAGGTTCTCTATTGATACTCTTCAATTTGTAATTAGTCAATATGGTCTCTTAATAGTTAACTTGTAACTTAATGAGTGTAATTTATTCAATTTATTCCCAAGACATCCAAACACCAACATGTGTCTTCCCTCACAACTAATGTGGCATATTACGTGTAATGTCATATCGTCCGAAGGTGTTGGAAATGAATAATATTTGACTCATCTTCTTTTGAATTCGAATTTTTTTGAACACAAAGGGAGTCATAATCCTATAGCTGCAATACCTGCAAACTTGACTCTCTTTACTTGACTCAAATAGAGTATAAAAATGAAACTTTAGCTCGAACATAAAGAGAAACCTTTAATCAGCGTTTATGTATCAATGCCAATAATTACCATACTAACATATCTATAATTTAGTTAATTATGTTGAAACGCGTCATGTTTCTTGTATAATTGAACTAATACCTTGTTTGTTGTTTCTTATGCAGGGGTAGACCTCATAGTTTTGATAAAGAAACATTTGGAGATGGGAAAATCACATAACAAAGCAAGAAAAACTAGAAGGAATATGCCCATTGAAAAGGAAAATGAGGTAAGAGAAAAGTCTAGGTTGGCAATGGAGAGAGTGAGACATGGTCTAGACATTTCCACTGATACTGCGACCAATCCTAATAGAGTTCATGACATAACAACATCTACTTCAGAACCATGGGTGAAGCGGTTGCGTCCAAGGAACCCAACTCAAGTTCCAACATCAACACAATCTCCAACCAACAATCCATCAATGAACCATGTTGAAGCTCTTGAAGACATAGGTATATTGAGAGACCCTGAGTATCAAGCGTTAGACCTAGGAGAAATGATTAATTTGAAATCTCTCCAAGAAGACAACAACCATGTTGAGGACACTCCTAATATGGACCTACGTGTGAATGAAGCACCACAACAAGAAGCCCTAGGATCCACAGCTCATGTCCACCTTCCCTACCTCGACTGTCTACTAAAATAAAAAGGACTCCTAGACCTATCCATGTGGATGAAAGATGTCTGTCAGGCCTTGAAGGTATTTTACCAAAACGCACTATCAATTGGCAATGTAGAAAATTAATGAAGGAATATTTTGAATCCAAAGGTGATGCAGGTAAATTTCAATTATTACTATGTTTGTTAAAGTCAAATTGTTTAGTTGTTGTTAGGAGAATTCTGGGCATTAAGATCATTATAATTTCAGAGGCTAACAACCATATTGTTAGAAATCTCCAATCTGCTTTTACTGTGATTAGGAAGATGTCTCGTACTAAATATCTTTGTGCGGCTCATCGTGTGTTATAAGGATCAGTTGTAAGAAAGTCCACAAGACAATGTCGCCTCCTTTCACACCCTTCTCACATACTCAAATTAAATAGAAAAATTGTTCAGAAGTACTTTGTTATAAGTGAAAATATCCAGACTCCAGGTAGAAAATATTGTTAGGCTTTTGTCGACAGGTTGCCTCTTCGAGATATGAAGCTAATTGGTGTTGTTAAGGACTTAGTACAAAATTTCTGGCATGATCATACCAGACCTTCATCTAACCAAAGAGATGTGCTAAAGCTAAGAAAAGGTTCTACTGAACGTGAACCCCATGTCAAACACTTCTGTGACACAACACAGACTGAAATCTATGAGAGATTCAGGAATGAGCACACACAATTGAATCTAGGACAAAAGTCCTTTGAGAAATGTAAACCATGTAGAATATTAATATTTTTATGACACGTATAAACATATATTTTGTGATTTGCATACTAACCTTGAGCAGGGTTTCAATGAATCTGTAATACCACTGAATGCATCAAGATATTTTATCGTCAGCATCATGTGTCCAAGGCATGAAGGAAAAAAATACTATGGAAAATAATGTCTATAATGGGATTGTTCTAGGTGTAGTGGGTTTACTCTTTTGAACTGTTGCATTCATGGAAGCGATGAGCATCAATTTGGCAATATGAGCATGGAGATGCAGAGATTCAAGTATGTAACCTATCAATCAGATAGTGCGAAGGAAAGTAAAAATATTGCATTGTTGAAGTCACAGGTGGAAATGATTATTGCATGTTTTTCCTCTTACATGTTTAGTTTCTACATTTAGATTCTTTAAAGGTCACATTCTAATACGACCCTTTTTTCATGGAAACAGGTATGGGTATGTGATTTTTTGATGGAGTTCTACAAGAAAACCGAGCAGTATGTTCAACATGTGCATGTAGCACGATGGCAGGATAAGCAGTACAAAAAATGCAGGGACAAATTTCCCATTGGGACCATATTTTCAATTGTGTATTTTGCAAAAAACTACACCCTTCAGCCCCAAAATGAAATTCAGAGTCAATACTACCATTCTGACCAAGTCAACATCATGGTACATATTACATATAGGCTTCACCATGTATAAGAATTGAACAATAGGATAATACAAAAGGAGACAAACTTTTACATAAGTGATGATAGATGCCATGATTTGCATTATGTACAACATTGTTTTCAAAATTTCTATGATCAGCTAAAGGAGGGAAAAATACAAATGGATCAACATTGGATATGGTTAGATGGTTGTGTGGGCCAGTTCAAAAATGCCTGACTCTTCCAATGGATGAGTTTGTTACATAAGACTTATAATGTGCCTCATATATGAAACTACTTTGAGACTGGGAACGACAAAGGTGAGCATGATGGGGTCGGTGCATGCATCAGGAACACACTACGAAGGGAGGAGATGAGGTTTACCAGAAACCCCCATATCAAAGATGCAGAATCCATAGTTCAATGGTGCTCTGCAACAATGTCATACCGAACTAAATTGCAACATACATCAATAGGGGTAAGAAGGACAGTCATGAATTTTTGGCATGTGGTTGACATAGATCGATCTCGTTCCTATAGTTGTGACACAACACAAGGAACATGTTGATTTCATTTGGTTCAAAGCTCAAACAACCCCCTATCTGAAATATGGATGCAGAAACTTGCTCGCTTTTGAAACCCTTGTAGCAGTGGTGAATGGGATGAATGTGAATGCATGGATTGAGTTGATTATTAGGATCATGTGTCACTTGCAATAGAACCATGTGTAGTCGGTGAAACAACCCACTTAAAGGAGGGTCAGTCAGTGATTACGACAAACTATGACCATATCTCAGATCTTGTACAACCAAGACACATATATGCAGTTGTTGCCCCGACAAAGAATGAATGGGGAACAAATTATTGGTTGGCATGATGCATTTGAGGTAAGCAAATCCTGAACGGATCATTGATTGATGATGAAGGCAATGAATTTACTATTGGCTCGATGGTGTTTGAGGGTGAATATCTTACACTATATGGGAAATCAAGAATAACTAGTGGGCATGTATTCATGGATTACAGACCAGGTTCTGTGGTCTATCACTTCACAAAATTGATTGTTGGCATGAACATCCATCTGCAATAGAGATTTATGGAGGAAATTAGCAACATAGAGGATCCAGATGGCTATATTGAATGAGATTGGGTAATTTCACTTACACTCCACTTGGGAGAAAACCTAGTTTTCAAAATCTAGCCTGGAGGAATGCCTAGGTCACGCAAAGTTGGTTGGGAGGCCACCCTGGCCATAATATTGTGCCATGATCCCAACGGAACTGACAGTCCGTCCATCAGATCCCTAGTCAACATTCTATGCGAGTTACAATAGGCCTGCAAAAGTCGTTCAGGGATGCCTGGGCCAATTCAACGTTGAGGTCCCCATACCAAAGTGGGAGACAATTTCCAAATTTGTTAGCTCTTGCAAGTGTGTTTTGGCGTGGTTTCCATGGGCATGCCACCCCTGGCAGCCCAACACTGGGTTTTGCAGGGCCGGTGCACCGTTTCCAGGGTTGCATGGACCCCACTAGTATGAAACCCTAGTTTTAAAAATCCACCCGTGAGGCATTCCTAGGCCGTGCGGAGCTGGGTGGGAGACCATCCTTGCCATAATCCCATGCCATGATCCCAATGGAACTGATGGTTCATCCATTGGATCCTCGCTTAACGTTTTATGGCGAGTTGCAGTAGGCCTGCAAAAGCAGTTCAGGGATGCCTGGCCAATTCAATGTCGGCGTCCAAAAACCAAAATAGGAAGAAATTTTCATTTATGTAAGCCCCTACAGGTGTTTTTGGCATGGACACCATGGGCAATCCAACCTCGGCCACTTGGCACAGGGTTTTGCAGGGCCGGTGCACCGTTACCAGGGTTGCATGGACATGATTTTTATGTGACCTTCAACTCAACATAAATCGAAAACCAAAGGGTGGATCAATGAGCCGTTGACTCTGTTGGTCTCCTAGTATTCCATTACCTATAGTGGGCCCTCTTTATCATGTTTACATGGCCTAGTGACTTCGTTGTGCATTAGTTTTATAAACTAGGTTTTTTCTCAGTTTCCTTCAATGCAACTCTCGCATTGCTAGGTCAAATCTGTAAAACCATCCACCATGCCAGTCTTGGTAGTGTTACCATATTAGCATTTCCCATACACACCTTTTAGATCCAACAACATGAAATATTGCAACTTCATTTGTTTTTTAGCTCCCAGACCGAGAGTGACCAAGTGTCCTTGAACGACATTTTCATGCGACTTTCAACTCGACATAACTCGGCAACCAGAGGTCAGATATATGAGCCGTTGACTCTATTGGTATCCTGCCATGACATTACCTATAGTGGGCCCTCTCCACTGCATTTTCATGGCCCACAGACTTCATTGTACATCAGTTCCGTAAACTAGAGTTTTTCTCATTTTCCTTCAATGCAAATCTCGCATTGGTGGGTCTACTCTATAAAACCATCCACCATGCCAGTATTGGTAGTGTTCCCATATTGGCACTAGAAATACACACCTGTTAGAGCCAACGACATGCAATCTTTCTTCTTCGTTTGGGTTTTTTCTCCTGGACCGAGAGTGACCAAGTGTCCCTGAATGACATTTTCATGCAACTTTCAATTTGACATAACTCAGCAACCGGAGGTCGGATCGATGAGCCTTCGACTCCGTTGGTATCCTGGAATTCCATTACCTCTAGTGGGCCCTCTCCACCATGTTTACATGGCCCAGTGACTTCATTGTGCATCCAATCACACTTGTGTTATTCAATTTGGACATTGCAATCATCAAATATGACTATGTTACTAAAACCACTTGTTTAAGCCTAAGCATGGAAAATTTTAAGGATCATAATTTATTAAAGTGTAGAAGCCTTGGTGAATCTTACTAATTCTTGATTTTTTAACTATAAAATGTTTGACCATATTTTCAACCATAAAATGTTTGGTGATATGTGAATTGTTCTTGTTGTCCAAATATTGTGTACTTGCATATTTGAATTTCAACTTATATTATCTTCATGATCAGGTATATTCTAACATTGGTTATGGATTCTAATTTGGAAAAACTTTGGGTTGAATTTGTTAAGTGATTTAACACATATCTTGAACACAAATGAGGTAGAATCAGGGTTCCAACCCTATAGAAGATACAAAGAAAATAGCTAACGTCTTTGGTGATATTGCAGTCTTGTTCTTGTGTGATACATGGAGGTTAGGGAAAGACCATGGAAAACTTAACTTGATAAGTCTCAAGCTTCTTTTGATGCCTTTCTTATAAGAAGATTTTTGTAAGTTAAGTTGATTTCCCATGGAGGTCTTGGTGCTTGTGTTGATTCAATAGTCAAAGAACTAGGGTTTGAGGAATCATCCTAGGATAAACATGTTGATGTCAAATCTAGTGCTAGACTTCTGTGAAAGGCCATGTGCTTCTATGATGAAATATGATCAGGGTTTATAAACCCTAACATGGAAAATAATTATAGTGTGGATACCTTAATGAAAAAAATTGATAGTTTGGGGCTAGCGTCACTTATGGTTTCCAAATATATATACATACATATCATATATATATATACATATATATAAGAACTGTTTCAATTGTCCAAATATTGTGTACTTGGATATTTGAATTTTACTTATATTATCTTTATGATTGGGTAGATTCTAGCATTGGTAATGCATGCTAATTTGAGATAATTTTGGGTTGAATTTGTCCCCCTAGACTGTCAATATAGTTAAGGTATCCTTTAGTCTCTTTGACATCTAGGGTTCATACACAGGTACACCGGAAGGCTATTTTTGGTTAACCTTGGACGGACTTGGAAGGTAACCCTAGTAGAAAGTGTTGGAGGGTGGTGGGTGATTCCTCTGCTTGTGCCTAAGAACATATATAGGGATGCCAAGTAACTATCTCTTAGATTTCTTTTTGAAAGCATATCTTATAATTGTTTGTCTATTTTGGCTCCAGGAATTTTTAGTGAGTGCTGTGTGGTTTGTCTGTACTTAGTGTACCTTTAGTTGTATCCTTTGTAAGTTTGGTTGTCTATAAACCTCAGACTTTGTCTCTTTGTCTGAAACTATGGCTAGCACCCCTTTGAACACAAACCAAGAGATCCCCATGCTGGGAACTCCTTGTATTATTCCTCTCATGGGGAATATTGGTGTTCCCTTGATGGCCACCCTTAATCTACCTGGATTCACTCTAGGGTTGCCGGCGTGGTTGTTTTCCACTGCAACTTTCCTGAATGCTCCTGATGCTTCTCAAGTAAGCTCTTTATTTCAAGGGCATCAAAATATTGCTTCCCCTTCATCTGTAGTTAATTCTCCTACCCCTTCTACCTCATGCGGTGAAAGTGCTGATACTAGTAACCGACAGTCTAAAAGGAGTAAAAGAAGGAGGAATAGAGAGAAGGCATATAAGTAAGGGGGCACCTGTTCAACCTCTGCAGGTCATGTTGAACCCAGTCTCTCAGCCTTTGCAAGCCATGCTGGGGGCAGTCTCTCAGCCTCTGTAGTTCATGCTGAAGACAATTCGTCAGCCACTGTGAGTCAAGTTGACACTGTTGAAAAGACTACCTGTTTAAAACACAAGCCCAAGTTTCCTTGTAATCTTTGTGAGGGAGAGCACCTTACTTATAAATGCCCTTCTATTGAATAGGTAAGAAGAGTTTGGCTTCATGGTCCTCCCATTTTTGAACAACCTATAGTTTCTCAACACCCTACTCTACTTTTCATTGATCAAGTGGTCGAACCAATTTCAGATTTGTTCGATTCCACTCTTCTTCTAGAGAGTGATCCTGATGTGATTGAACCAATGCCATCTTTGGTCAATCCCACTCTCCCTATGGAGAGTGACTTTGATGAAGCAGTTGAATCGATTTCAGTATTGATCAATCCCACTCTTCCTTTGGAGAGTGAAGTGTCTGCTAGTCACATTTTCTTCACTACCAGTTCAAAACTTAATGAACAAGGGAGCACTGAACCTACTTCGGATAAACCCCCACCAAGCTCTCAAATTGCTTCCTTTGATTGGGATAGCCTAGTTGAGCCGCGGCTTCCTTCTAATGCACCTTTCCAGATAAAGGTCAAAGTTGAATCATACATGATTGCTTGTTGTATTGTTGATGAAGGAGCCTCAGTTAGTATCTTGTCTGCTTGTGCTTGGCGAGGCATGGGATCTCCCAGCCTTGTGTCGACCTCTAGTCAGCTACTGGCATTTGATAGAAGAACTAGTATAGCCTTGGGAATTCTTTCTCAAACACCTGTTACTTTGGGTGGGAAGACCATCTTAGTTGACTTCATGGTAATAGAAGACCCATTGGACTTCAATATGCTCCTTGGATGTGATTATGTCTATGCCATGCAAGCTGTGGTGTCAACATTCTTTCGTGTGATGTACTTTAATCATGGTGAAGAAATTGTCACTATCGATCAGTTGGATTTTCTTGATCTGTCTCCTGACCCGACTAGAGACTAGGTTTTTCCTTTATTGATTCTCGGTGTTTCTATAGACACTGGCCCGCCACATGTGAGCTATGTGGCCTAATGTCTTTTGCATTCGATTGCTACTGAGAATCAGCCTCTGTTTTCAGGCTTACCTTCTCGAGACTTGGTCCCAGCAGTTAACCAGGTGAGTCATCCTATACAGATTGTGGAGCCTTCTCTACACTCTTTTAATCCATTTGAAATTTTAGACGTGTCCTATCTCGGATGATCTCCTTCCTTTGGATGAAGTCTTCCTAGAGTCTTTGATACAGTTTGACCTTCTTTTGGATGTTGGTTCAGTTGTGACTAAGTCTAACCCTGATTTACTTAGTAAGCCTGATTTTCCCATGGATCAGTCTTCTTATGTTGGTCTTGTTGAGTTTTTGGACTCTCCCCTCAAACAGCAAGTCAGTGATCATTAGAGGAAATTTGGGGTCTAAAATGGGCCTTATAAGAAAACGTGCCAAAATAATTTTTTTGTGAGTTGGAATTCAAGAACCAATAGAACTTCAATAAAATAAGTCAACCATAATGGTTGAATTGACATATTTGTCATTAAAAAAAACTACTTTTTTTGTTTGTATTTTCGACATATCTCATTGTGTTTTTACTCAAATTTCGATCAAGAGAGCTCGTTGGATGTGGAATTTGATTCCGCATCCAATGAGTACCCACACTGCATACTTTTGACGGACCCCGCTACCCCAAAAACAAGAAATACCTGAAACAACGTGATGATGATGTCATCATCACGTTGTTTCAGGTATTTCTTGTTTTTGGGGTAGTGGGGTCCATCAAAAGTATGCAGTGTGGGTACTCGTTGGATGCGGAATCAAATTCTGCATCCAATGAGCTGTCTCAATCGAAATTTGAGTAAAAACACAGATAGATATGTCGAAAATACGAACACAAAAAGTAGTTTTTTTCTTTCTTCCTCCAAAATTAATCAATATTATTTTATTATTTTAACTATTATTTTATTATTTTCCTTAGGAGGCCCATTTTAGACCCCAAAATTCCTCTAATGCCTGACGAGTTTGATTTTTCTTATGAATTTTTCAACTCCTGTGATACTGAGTTTTTTCCTGTAGAATCTATATTCCTTGTTGATTTTTGCTCTCCTTATGAGGTTGATCTTACTGATTATAATCCCTCGAGACTTGGTGTTATAGAACCTTCTTTAGTTGATTCTTCCTAGACTTTCCCTTTTGTAGAAGATAGCAAAGTCGCAATTGTTTCTGTCAAAGTGACCTGCATTAGATCTTTTCTTCTGAATATGTTCCTGATGCTGTTGTTTCTTGGAGACAGGATTTGTAGTTGGATTCATAACTATTTACTAGCATCGCCTTGTTGTTCAAGTCGTAATTGCATTTGCATGTTCCCTACTCATGCTTATGATCCTGATGCCGGCTTTCACGCTTTTAGCTCGTTGTATAAGCCCTCATCTTTGTTCTCATCGTCACTAAGACTTGTATCATTTTTCCTTTGCAACTTGACGCCTTTTACCTTGAGGAGATGTTCCCTAAGTGTCCTTATATTGCTCACTTTCCTTGCATTATACATAGGTTTGTTCCTTGTGCTTGGAACTAGTTTCTCCTGCCAATGACAGTCGTCTCCTCGCATTTAGAGCATTCTTTTTGCTCTCCTTTGAGCTCATTAAAAACAGTAAGGAGGCCACGAGTTGACTTTTCCAGACTCGTTAAAACTTTATGAGAAAGATATTGAGTTTCTTTAGGCCCAGGTCTGACTCCTAAAAATAGACTTGACGGCCAAGTAAACTTGTCTGTTTAGGCTCGTTAAGAATATGTGAATGGGCATCCACATTGGTGGTAGGTTATCTCTTTCTTAGACCATGTGGAATAATACGAGAAAGGAACACTCTCTTTTCTTTGGAATTGAGAAGAGTATTCTTAGGCATAGGTTTATCTCTTTTCCGGACCTGAGGGAATAAAATAACAGAAAAGGAACCCCCTGTATGAGCTTAGTTTTCTCTTTTTCGTGCTCTGGACCCAAACATGAAAAAGATTCCAAGTGTACTTTATGTCTTTGTCATGCTCATTAAACACCGAAGAACAAAGCAACGAGTTTATTGTTGTAAGCCCCATTTCTCGCAATCAAATAGATCTTTTCAAGTGATCTTACTTTCCTTTACCCTCATAAAACTCAAGCTATTTCATGCTGTTTTGGAAGGAGCATTGGGTAGGTGGTAATTTAACCTTTTTCAGACCTCCCTGACTAAGTATGAGAAAGGTTCACCTTTTCTTCCACGGAAGTTAAGAGAGTTCTTCTATGGTATGTTTTATATTTTTTCGGACTCAGGAGACTAAATTGGATGGAAAAGGACCCCCCTAGAGTCTTCTTTTGAGTTTTCAGACTTTCTAATTGTGAAAACACCGATTGAGCATGTACTAGTTTAGGATCATTAAATCCACGAATCAGTGACACTATCAAGCATTATTTTCCCATCTGCAAGCTTGTTTAAAAATGAAGAGGGATCTGAGTTGAGTTTCCTGGACTCGTTAAAATTTAACAGGGAAGGTAAGGAAGAAGTTTTCTCTTCTTTTCAGTAGTGGCAGCATGTCCTCCTTGAACATAGCACTCTCTGTTTTTTTTGATACCCATGTCTCAGTGTTCACTTTCAGTTCAGCTATTACTTCGATTTTACTCCTCCTCCTCTTGTCCGTTATACCTGGGGAATCTGATCATGTCTCCTACATGACAGATAATTCTAGTTGTTCTATCTATGAGTAAAATTCTGCCTTGGGTCATCTCTATGTAGTTCTCACTGTTCAAGGACTCAACCCAATGTTTGATCTTTATCCTGATCCCATCATTGTTATATCTGTTATCTATTGTGTCTCCCTTATTTTTCCCAGTTCCTAGTCACTCTTGTGATCCATTGGAGGATCTATTGCCTTCCTTATCACAGCATGGTTCCATTTCAATACTTCCTGATGACGAAGACCTAGAGTTTTGACGATCGTACCTCAAGATTCACTTTCATTATTGGTGAATTCCTTTGCTTCAGTTGTCGATTATTACGTATTGATTGAAAAACTATTGACTCCTTTCCATGTTCGACTTCAACCTACATTTATTCACATGGCTTGGATTGTACTAGCTCTTTGGGATTGTTTATGAAGACCTTAGTTCCTCACATATGAACTAAGTTGCGCAAGATTATGTTCCATTTATGTACACAGCTTCTAGATCTTTGAAGACTCATCATTATTGTATATTGTGGCTTTGGTCCACCTTTGTAATATATGTGGTCTTGTACCCGTATCATGTGATGTACTCAAATATTGTAAAGGAGCTAGTGTTCCAGTATATTGAACATAGCATCCTCAGATATGACTTTCTATATGACATTATTATGTATTTGTGTCAGGTACTACCTTTGCTCCATTAGATTTCTGAGTTCTCCAATGATAAATATTATAATGTATTTTGGCAATCGTTTCCCTCTGACCTCACACATTAGGTGGCATTTGTTATCTACCCAAATGGCACTTCTCCGTCTGAGTGCTGACATTTCCCTATGTTGGCACACAAAAGGACACTTATGGATTGAAGGTTGCCTAAAACATTATAGATGGGCATGTTAGGAACTACATTCATTATCCATCCAGCTTGCCATTTTTACCTTTGAATATGTCAAGTGTCGTATGTGCCTTTGCCTATATGCAACCCATGTACATACGCGATTTTTCCTACAGCATGTTGTATACTATACGTGGGTCTTTGTAATTTCAACCCGCATACAGATCTGTATGTGGGATTCCCTTAGAGTAACTCGCGTGTCATACGCGGGTTGCTAGTATCAATACCCACGTACACCTTCCTTTGACATTAAAAATAATAAATCATGATTATTTGAGATTTGTTAAGCCCTTAAATATAACCATCTTAACTATATCAACCTCCTCAACCCTCGAAACTGCCTTATTTCCCTAAGTATAAATAAAGGCCCTGGGGAGGGTATTAATCAATCATACTTGGAGAGCAAAGTTATGCTGGTGGTGTCTATCCAGAAGTCTTCGAAGCAGCGAAACTCAAAATCCTTTGGTTGCAGAGGAGTCCTTATCTCAAGCGGTGGGTTGTAATCTTAACTCATTCACTATTGTTAATAAAGAGAATCCTTCTTCCAAATGTGTTTTAAATGTCTTTCATGTATCATGGTTTGATGAATATTTATGATTAATCACTCTGTATATGATTTATCTAACCTATTCTATATACTTGTATAAGCTTGCACTTGGATGATTTGCTGTTTACAGGTGAAGGAGAAACATCCTTGAAGGCTTTGGAGGAGAAGCAGAGTGAAAGAGGACAAAGCTAGGATCAACCATCGTGAATTGGGTGAGTCTATTCTATCCTCTTGTTTCCTTTCTGTACTTTAAAGTTGATTGCCTGCAAGTTTTATGAGTATGTTGGTAATTCTAGACCTTCAGTTATAAGGTGTTTATTCCTGTACAACAGAATTGGTGACTCCGCTGGGGACCAAGACTGTTGTAGGTTATTTCTGTCACCCCTAACCAATCTTTTCCTTGAAGTTTCTATGTGGTGTTTTATCCTGTTTCATGCTTACTATAGTGTTTGAAAGCCTTGTGGATTTTTTTTTTTTGAGAAAAATTTTGTACTTGTACACGGGTTTCTCTCATACACAGTCATGTATAGAGTCCTGCATACATGGGTTGCTCTCTTGGATAGTCACGTACGGTACACAAGTTTCCCTTATACACAGTCGTGTACAACCCTGGAAATAGGGATTTTTGGGCTAGGGTTTGCTTGTCCCTGTCCTTTTGTGATTCCTGTTTGTTAGTTGGCTTTCTTTATAAATAATGTGTAGTCAGTCTGAAGACCTTGCTGGCCACACTTTGTGCTTTCTTGTAAAGCCCTTGGGTTTGTTTTGTTTGGATTGTCTTCTGTTTGCATTTTGAAGTAGGTCGGCTTGGTTGGGTTATAGGTTGAAGTGTGTTGTCCGAATAAGTGATCATGGTTTTGGGCAATGTTTTTCCAGTATATCTTTTGATAGTACTTTGTTTGTCACTTTCCTTTGTGTGATTTCGGTGTTTTCTTGTCATTGTGTCTGCCCAATCTAGGGTTCCAAGTCTTCCCTTGTTGGTTGATTTTTGGTCTTATTAATCTGTTTACTTCAATTTGCTTGTTTTATACAGTTGATTTGATCCAAGTATACTCAATTTTTTAGTGCATTTTAGGTGCATAGTAGGGTTTGAGCATTTTAAAAAGTGAAAAGAAAAACATTTTCAAGCTTTTGCATTTGCTTTTGCATAAGTAGTTTTCATTTTAGTTTCAAAATATAATCTCAAAACTACAAAAATATACTCTTAGTTTTTCTTTTGCATTCATAAAAAAAATAAATACATGTTTGCTTTATATGCATGTAGATTAGGTTTTTAGTCTAGATTGCATGGCATATCATTATTTTTGAAAAAAATAAAAAATAATTTGTTCTTTTGTGGCTTTCAAGTTTCTATTTAAAAAATAAAGAGAATACTTTTTGCTTTTTGCATTTCATTTCTCTTTGCTTAGTCATTTTGTTTCAACTTTGAGTCAAAACGCCACATAAGTTTCACGCCATTTACCCTCTGACTAAAAAAATAGCCCTTAAAATAAACGATATAATTTAAAAATTATTAGTAAGTTTTATTTTATAGGGTCATACACCAACTAGCTTAGGCTAGACTTGTGGGATAGGGAGTTTAATCTCCCCACAAGTGTTTAAATTTCAGACGTAGTTGGCCAATCACTAGGTAAATCCTTTTCTACATTGATTGTATCTGGGAAGCTCCTCTCAAATGGGAGCTAAGCACGAGGCTGCGTGGAGACTTGGACTGAGGAGATAACCGTCTGATTCCTTGTCAAAGTGTAGACCAAGGTTTTTGCACATCTGGGGATTCTGTCTTAGACATGGTTTCGGGCTTTGCTACCCTTCCCATGCGTACAAACCAGGCTTGCAACTGTCCCCCCAGACTGTCAATATAGTTAAGGTAGCCTTTAGTCTCTTTGACATCTAGGGTTTATACACAGGTACACCAGAAGGCTATTTCTGGTTAACCTTGGACGGACTTGGAAGGTAACCTTGGTAGAAAGTGTGGGAGGGCAGTGGGTGATTCCTTCGCTTGTGCCTAAGAACATCTATAGGGATGCCATGTAACTGTCTCTCAGATTTCTTTTGGAAAGCGTATCTTATACATGTTTTTCTATTTTTGCTTTAGGAATTTTTAGTGAGTGCTGTGTGGTTTGTCTGTACTTAGTGTGCCTTTAGGTGTATCCTTTGTAAGTTTGGTTGTCTATAAACCTCAGACTTTGTCTCCTTGTTTGAAACTATGGATAGCAACCCTTTGAACACCAACCAAGAGATCCCCATGCTGGGAACTCCTTGTACTATTCCTCTCATGGGGAATGTTGGTGTTCCCTTGATGGCCACCCTAAATCTACCTGGATTCACTCTAGGGCTACTAGTGTGGTTGTTTTCCACTCCAACTATCCTGAATGCTCCTGATGCTTCTCAAGTAAGCTCTTTATTTCAAGGGCATCAGAACATTGCTTCCCCTTCATCTGTAGTTAATTCTCCTACCCCTTCCACCTCATGCGGTGAAAGTACTGATACTAGTAACTGATAGTCTAAAAGGAGTAAAAGAAGGAGGAATACGAAGAAGGCACATAAGCAACGGGGCACCTGTTCAACCTCTGTAGGTCATGTTGGACCTAGTCTCTCAGCCTCTACAAGCCATGCTGGGGGCAGTCTCTCAGCCTCTGTAGTTCATGCTGAAGACAATTCATTAGCCACTGCAAGTCAAGTTGACACTATTGAAAAGACTACCCGTTTAAAACACAAGCCCAAGTTTCCTTTTAAGGTTTGTGAGGGAGAGCACCTTACTTATAAATTCCCTTCTATTGAAGAGGTAAGAAGAGTTTGGCTTCATGGTCCTCCCATTTTTGAACAACCTATAGTTTCTCAACACCCTACTCAACCTTTGGTTGATCAAGCAGTCGAACCAATCTCAGATTTGGTTGATTCCACTTTTCTTCTGAAGAGTGATCCTGATGTGATTGAACTAATGCCCTCTTTGGTCAATCCCACTCTCCCTACGGAGAGTGACTTTGATGAAGTGGTTGAATCGATTTCAGTATCGATCAATCCCACTCTTCCTTTGGAGACTAATTTGACTGCTAGACACATTTTCTTCATTGCTCGTTAGTATCTTGTTTGCTCATGCTTGGTGAGGCATGAGATCTCCTAGCCTTGTGTCGACCTCTAGTCAGTTACTGGAATTTGATAGAAGAACTATTATAGACTTGGGAATTCTTTCTCAAACACTTGTTACTTTGGGTGGGAAGACTGTCTTAGTTGACTTCATGGTAATAGAAGACCCCTTGGACTTCAATATGCTCCTTGGACATGATTATGTCTATGCCATGCAAGCTGTGGTGTCAACATTATTTTGTGTGATGTACTTTAATCATGGTGAAGAAATTGTCACTATCAATCAGTTGGATTTTCTTGATCTGTCTGCTGACCCGACTAGAGACCAGGTTTTTCCTTTATCGATTCCCAGTGTTTCTATAGACACTGCCCTGCCACAGGTGAGCTATGTGGCCTCATGTCCTTTACGTTCGATTGCTACTGAGAAGCAGCCTCTGTTTTCATGCTTACCTTCTCGAGACTTGGTCCCAGTAGTTGACAAGGTGAGTCATCCTATATAAACTGTGGATCCTTCTCTCCACTCTGTTAATCCATTTGAAATTTTAGACATGTGTCCTATCTCAAATGATCTCCTTCCTTCAGATGAGTTCTTCCTGGAGTCTTTGATACAGTATGACCTTCTTTTGTACATTGGTTCAGTTGTGACTAAGTATAACCTTGATTTGCTTAGTAAGACTGATTTTCCCATGGATCGGTCTTATTATGTTGGTCTTGTTGAGTTTTTGGACTCTCCCCTCGAACAGCAAGTCAGTGATCCTAATGAGTTTGATTTTTCTTATGGATTGTTCAACTGCTATGATACTGAGTGTTTTCCTGTGGACTCTATATCCCTTGTTGATTTTTTCTCTCCTTCTAAGGTTGATCTTACTGATTATAAACCCTCGAGCCTTGGTGTTATAGAATCTTCTTCAGTTGATTTTGCCTTGAACTTCCCTTTTGTAGAAGATAGCAAAGTCGCAAGTGTTTCTGCCAAAGTGACCTGCATCAGCTCTTTTCTTTTGAATATGATCCTGATGCTGTTGTTTCTTGGAGATAGGATTTGTAGTTGGATTCGCAACTGTTTACTGGCCTCGCCTGGTTTTTCAAGTCGTAATTGCATTTGCATGTGCCCTACTCGCGCTTATGAGCCTGATGCCGACTTTCACACTTTTAGCTCATTGTATAAGCCCTCATCTTTATTCTCATCGTCGCTAAGCCTTGTATCATTTTTCCTTTGCAAATTGACACTGTTTACCCTGACGATACATTCCCCGAGTGTCCTTATCTTGCTCACTTTCCTTGCATTATGCATAGGTTTATTCCTTGCACTTGGAACTAGTTTATCCTTCCTATGACACTCGTCTCATCGCATTTAGAGCATTCTTTCTGCTCTCCTTCGAGCTCGTTAAAAATAGTAAGGAGGCCGCGAGTTGACTTTTTCGAACTCGTTAAAACTTCACGGGAAAGATATTGAGTTTCTTTAGGCCCAGGTATGAGTCCTCAAAATAGACTTAACTACCTAGTAAACTTGTTCGTTCAGGCTCGTTAGGAATATGTGAATGGGCATCTGCATTGGTGGTAGGTTATCTCTTTCTCGGACCATGAGGAATAATACAAAAAAGGAACACTCTCTTTTCTTTGGAATTGAGAAGAGTATTCTCAGGCATAGGTTTATCTCTTTTGTAGACCCGAGGGACTAAAATTATGGAAAAGAAACCCCCTGTATGAGCTTAGTTTTCTCTTTTTCATGCTCTGGACCCAAACATGAAAAAGATTCCGAGTGTACTTTATGTCTTTGTCATCCTCGTTAAACACCTAAGAACAAAGCAATGAGTTTATTGTTGTAAGCCAAATTTCTCGTAATCAAATGGATCTTTCCGAGTGATCTTGCTTTCCTTCACACTCATAAAACTCAAGCTATTTCATGTTTTTTTGGAAGGAGCGTTGGGTAGGTGGTAATTTAACCTTTTTTGGACCTCCTTGACTAAGTACGAAAAAGGTTCACCTTTTCTTCTACGGAAGTTAAGAGAGTTCTTCTGTGGTATCTTTTATATTTTTTCGGCCTCAAGAGACTAAATTGGAAGAAAAAGGACCCCCCTCGAGTCTTATTTGGAGTTTCCAGACTCTCTAAATGTGAAAACACTGACTAAGCATGTACTAGATCGGGCTCATTAAATCCACGAATCAGTGACACTATCAAGCATTATTTTCCCATCTCTTCAAGCCTGTTAAAAAATGAAGAGGGATCCGAGTTGACTTTCCTAGACTTGTTAAAATTTAACAGGGAAGGTAAGGAAGAATTTTTCTCTTCTTTTCAGTAGTGGCAACATGCCCTCCTTGAACATAGCACTCTCTATTTTTTTCGATACCCATGTCTCAGTGTTCACTTTCAGTTCAGCTATTACTTCGAGTTTACTACTCCTCCTCTTGTCCGTTATACCTGGTGAATGTGATCATGTCTCCTACATGAAAGATAAGTCTAGTTGTTCTATCTATGAGTAAAATGCTGCCTTGGGTCATCTCTATGTCATGCTCACTATTCAAGGACTCAACCCAATGTTTGATCTCTATCCTGATCCCATCATCATTATATTTGTTATCTATTGTGTCTCCCTTCTTTTGCCCAGTTCCTAGTCACTCTTGTGATCCATTGGAGGATCTATTGCCTTCCTTATCACAGCATGGTTCCGTTTCAGTACTTCTTTATGATTAAGACCTAGAGTTTTGACGATCGTACCTCAGGATTCATTTTCATTATTGGTGAATTCTGTTGCTTCAGTTGTCGATTATTACCTATTGATTGACAAACTGTTGACTCCTTTCCATGTTCAACTTCAACCTACATTTATTCACATGGCTTGGATTGTACTGGTTCTTTGGGATTGTTTATGAAGACCTTAGTTCCTCACATATGAACTAAGTTGTGCAAGATTATGTTCCATTTATGTACACAGCTTCTAGATCTTTGAAGACTCGTCATTATTGTATATTGTGGCTTCGATCCACCTTTGTAATATATGTGGTCTTGTACCCATATCATGTGATGTACTCAAATATTTTAAAGGAGCTAGTGTTCAAGTATATTGAACATAGCATCCTCAGATATGACTTTGTATATGACATTATTATGTATTTGTTTCAAGTACTACCTCTACTCCATTGGATTTCTGAGTTCTCCAAAGATAAAGATTATAATGTATTTCGGCCATCGTTTCCCTCTGACCTCACACATTAGGGGGCATCTGTTATCTACCCAAATGGCACTTCTCCGTTCGAGTGTCGACATTTCCCTATGTTGGCACACAAAAGGACACTTATGGATTGAAGGTTGCCTAAAACATTATAGATGGGCATGTTATGAACTACATTCATTATCCATCCAACTTGCCATTTTTAACTTTGAATATGTCAAGTGCCGTACGCGCCTTTGCCTATATGCAACCCACGTACATACGTGATTTTTCCTACAGCATGTCACGTACTGTACACGGGTATTTGTAATTTCAGCCCGCGTACAGATCTGTACGCGAGATTCTCTTAGAGCAACTCGTGTGTCATATGCGGGTTGCCAGTATCAATACCTCCGTACACCTTCCTTTGACATTAAAAATAATAAATCGTGATTATTTGAGATTTGTTAAGCCCTTAACTATAAACATATTAACTATATCAACCTCCTCAACCCTCGAAACTGCCTTATTTCCCTAAGTATAAATAAAGGCCTTGGGGAGGGTATTAATCAATCATACTTGGAGAGCAAATTTATGCTGGTGGTGTCTATTCAGAATTCTTTGGAGCAGCCGAACTCAGAATCCTTTGGTTGCAAAGGATTCCTTGTATCAGGCATTGGGTTGTAATCTTAACTCATTCACTATTGTTAATAAAGAGAATCCTTCTTCCAATTGTGTTTTAAATGTCTTTCATGTATCATGGTTTGATGAATATTTATGATTAAGCACTCTGTATATGATTTATCTAACCTGTTATATATACATGTATAAGCTTGCACTTGGAGGATTTGTTGTTTATAGGTGAAGGAGAAACATCCCTGAAGGCTTTGGAGGAGAAGCAGAGTGGAAGAGGACAAAGCCAGGATCAACCCTCATGAATCGTGTGAGTCTATTATATCCTCTTGTTTCATTTTTGTACTCTAAAGTTGATTTCCTGCAAGTTTTATGAGTATGTTGGTAACCCCAAACCTTCATTTATAGGGTGTTTATTCGTTTACAACAGTGGGGAGGGATGCAGGGAAAGGGACATGTATGCCATGGGATACAACTAGCATATATGGTGGGAAAAAGACAGTTGATGGAGAGATAGTGACATCGACGTGCCTATGTACTCAGACCTACATACATATTCATGGCCTCATATATTACTACATAAAAAATATAACTATACAAATCTAAGCCATCAAAACTAAAATTAAATTTATACTTTATTAGAAGATACTTGCTCATGAGGGGATATATTGATCCCCAGTGGGGATGGTTGGTCACTCAATCCTGTAGACACCTATTCATTTGAACAAAAATATTTAGATTCAATTACTAAATATTAACTACATTGGACGACAAGATTAACTAGTAACATTAAATTTACTTACTGAAAGAAAAACACATGTGTGTATGGTGCTGCAATGTCCCGTGCAAATACCATGGCTCCGTCTAGGTTGAAGGAACTAACGTCCTCCCACCTAGGTGTTGGAGACTCAGAAATGAATAGTTGTACATTAAAAAAATCAATTCATCAACATCTGATTCTAAATTAAATTTATTATAAATTATGAGATTGCATAATCTATAATCAATTCTTGAACATTAAATAAAACAATAGCTAACCTGGTGTAGGTAGTTCTCTGTGGCATGCTCCTACATGGGAACCTGGCATGGATGCCCACAATGAGAATAACGATGTGGCACTGGTCCCATCGAGTTGGATGGATCATCTTGGCTACCACCTGTAGCTGCTCTCCCTCACCCACCACTAGTAGACTGTGGACAAGTGTGTCTCTCAGGGTCGTCTTTCTCGCTCTGCGAGGACATAGTCACAAATGTGGTATGCCTGAGAAGGTGTCATGTGGCATGTCTAATGGACTCATGGATCTCATTTAGACCACTACCTAACCCAGGGGGTTGAGGAAGTGGGTTTGGCTCTCGCCTAGGTGCAAGAGGTCCTTTGAGTGGGTTTCGATGGGCGTGAGGTTGATCTTGGGCTGAGCTAAAACTGATGCCCTAGAACTCACTGATGTCGATGTATTTCACATGGAACCCTAACAAAAAATCAGCCCACAGTTTCCTAAGAAAATACTGTGGGACCTCAACATTGTTTCATGGAGGCTTGTCGAAAACCATGAACCATCTCTTCCTCCAGTTTTCTCTCCATGGCTGGTAATTACGCGAGTCCATACAAAATCGCCTATTCCTCACATCTGGAGGATGTCCTATTCTCATATCTATAAATTTGATCCATATTTGGGCTTTTGTGATATTCAGGTTGTTTATATCCTCTTTGGATATACCAGTGCCATAATGTTGTCTCATTCACGCCCTATATTTGCTGAAACTGGTTATCTCACTATGGCCAATGTTTATAGATTCTATTACGTTTTCTAGTGATGTGGAGAGGAAAACCCGAGAGGGTTCCCTGGTGTTCTTTATTTCATGACTCAAAATTCTTGATTGGTTTAAATCCACGTGTAATTCATCTTCGGGGTTTTCTTCGTTTAACTCAGGGTTTTCTTCATTTAATTCGGGGTTTTCTTCATTTAATTCAGGGTTTGGGTCCTCTGATTGGTTTGTTTCATTCATTTCTTGGGATGGTTCATTGGTATTTGTCATTATGTTTAGGTAATTTGTACCTACAATATCAAATTTTTCCCATTTCAATTCATTTTCAAATATTTTTAATTTTGTATTTTATTTGAAAAATAATAAAAAACATTTAAAAAAATGACATTCCTACTCCATCTACCTTACTCCAATGTTGTGGGTGTCGTTTTATCTTGGTTGGACACTTTGGCTGGGCTACTTGGGGGTTGTTTTTTCCACCTTGGGGGTCGTTTTCACCTCATTGCATGCTCGCGGGTGCATTGTGAACACAACAAAACTATTCACTATTTTGTTTTTGGTTTTTTTAAACACAGAGATGCATGCACATCTTTGTGTATGATCACACAAAACACGCGTGTGCTTCCAAGTACGCATGTGTGCACATAGACGCGCGCGCATCATTGGGTGTGCGTACAAGCTCCTATTCTCCGCGCTGGCAATCCGGTATGGAGGTTTGCTACTACTGAAGCAGGAGCACGTGCACTCATCTAAGGGTGAGTGCGCGTTCTTGTTTTTTTCCTCTCGTACACTCCCATTGCATCATATTTCAGTAGCAGCTTCTTGTGGGCACCCTTATGCTCGAAGCATAACACCTTGATAATTCTAGCCGCGACGAGAATACAACGTTAATCAACATCTATTTAAAATAAGGGGAATAATAAATTGATCATAAATAGCTTTAAGTAAATAATAAATAAATAAAAATGATAAATAAATAAACAAATAAATGAATAAATAATAATAAATAAAATAAATAAATTGGAATAGAGTGAAATTAAGAAATTAGTTAAAAGAGTAAATTAAGGAACTCGAAGTAATGTAAAATCATAACTAATCAAAAAATAATGAGAGAACCTATGATAACTAAAAGTTGTTGGGTCAATAAAATAAAATAACTAATTAATTAAGTAAACTGAAGAGTTAATTGAAAGTGGTGCATGGGATGCACGGGAATTATGTTGAAATATTGTAACTTCAAAGGATCTTCTAAGTGTATTTTACTAATGTAACCCAAGGGAGATATTATTATTCCTACGACGGGGTTTTACTAATGTATTTGGTCATCATAGAGTCATGAGGTAGAGCCTCTTCCTATGTTGGATCTTTAGCACCCTAATTAATAATATAATATAATGTTTTTTAGTATTCCTAGGTGAAGTTGCCCCAAACAGTTTATTGGGGCCGACTTGTCTCGTGCAAAAGTCAAGTGAAAAATATGTATAGATAGAGGAGTTGTGGTTCTTATTTAAACATAGACTCACTCACTTGTGTAGTGCATAGGAGAGAGAGAGAGAGAGAGAGAGAGAGATAACAAAAGGAGGAGAACAATTCTTTTGGAGTTGTCTTTTATACATCTTATACATAGGAAGTTTTTGCTGGGTTTTCTTCCCCTTGAGCGTTTCCCAGGATAAATGTTGTGTCGATCTTGTGATTGTGTTCCTATCAGTGATTCTTGATATGTTGTTGTGATTTATATTTGAATACTATTGAATTTAGTCTAGCATATGAAAAATTTTCCATGGTATACAAGCTAACCTGATTAGAGCAGCTTTCACAAGGTGAAATTCTCCCTCCTCCCTCTCTGGAAGAAATTAGGGTTTTTGAAAAAGTTGTAGGATTGAAGATATGCTTGCATAGAAAGTTGCACCCTCCAAGAGCGCATCTATTGAGCCCTCAATTGAATTTTTTGGGTGGTTATATCTCCAGGAAAGCCAAACCCTAGTTTGGTAGTGAACCAGAAAAAATGCAGTGCTGCAACCTTGCACGTACGATTTGAATACTGAAGATTAGGGATCTCAAGAAAGTAGTCATTAGAGGAATTTTGGGGTCTAAAATGGGCCTCCTAAGGAAAATAATAAAATAATAGTTAAAATAATAAAATAATATTTATTAATTTTGGAGGAAAAAAGAAAAAAACTACTTTTTGTGTTCGTATTTTCGACATATCTCTCTGTGCTTTTACTCAAATTTTGATTGGGAGAGCTCGTTGGATGCGGAATTTGATTGTGCATCCAACGAGTACCCATGCTACATACTTTTGATAGACCCTGCTACTCCAAAAACAAGAAATACCTAAAAAACGTCAAAAGTATGCAGTGTGGGTACTTTTGGAGCAGCAGGGTCCGTCAAAAAGATTTCTTTTTTTTGAAGCAGCAGGCTCTGTCAAAAGTATGCAGTGTGGGGACTCGTTGGATGTGGAATCAAATTTCACATCCAACGAGCTCTCCCGATCAAAATTTCAGTAAAAACACATGGAGATATGTTGAAAATATGAACAAAAAAAGTAGTTTTTTTTAATGACAAATATGTCAATTCAACCATTATGGTTGACTTATTTTATTGAAATTCTATTGGTTCTTGAAGTCCAACTCACAAAAACTTATTTTGGCACATTTTCTTATAAGTCCCATTTTAGACCCCAAATTTCCTCTAATGTAAATCAACCAACTGACCTCCTCCAAGCGCATCTACTTGTAAGGTCAATCTCTTGTTTTGATAAATTTCATTTTTAAGTGACTTACTAGTTAAGATGGCCCCAAACACTAAGGTTGAGGACAAATTGGAAGGTCTAGAAAACTTCCTAGCTTGGAAGTATAGGATTGGACTCATTATGAAAGAGAATGGTCTTGAGAAGTTTATCAAGGATGATATTGCAGAACCTAAAGAAGTTGAAGCTAAGGAGAAGCATGAAGAAGACCTAATCAAGGAAATGAGGATCGTTGCTGACTCCATTGAGGATCACTTGATCCCTCAAGTGTCATATAAGAAGACACCTAAGAAAATGTATGATGCACTTTCTAGAATGTATGAAGGGAAGAAAAACAACATAAAGATGAATCTAAGAACTAAATTGAAGGGCACCAAGATGAGAAAAGGAGAATTTGTTCAAGATTACTTCACAAGGATCTCCCACATCAAAGAGAAGCTAAGTGCTATTGGAGATACTCTTGATGAAGATGAATTGGTTATGACTTCTCTCAATGGCCTCAATATACCTTGAGACTCATTCATCCAAACTCTGTGTGCCAAAAAATAAAGTATGATGTTTGACATAGTATGGGAAGATTGCATACACGAATAATCTAGAGTAGCCATTAGAGAAGCTATTCTTAGAGAATAAGATCAGGTTCTAGCTACCCATACTAAGGAAATAAAACAATGAAACTTCAAGAAGAGTAATAATAAGCCTTCAAAGAAGAAATTCCAGCAGAAGAAGAAGAAGGATTACTCAAAGTATCAATGCTACAACTATCATAAGTTAGAACATCTTGCTAAAGAATGTCCATCACCAAAGAAAAAAAACAACAAAAGACATCATTCTCATCTAGATGAAGATGAGGATGAAGAAATACCTTGGAAGAGAACAAGAGGTGAAGATGTAGAAGAATATGTGTTATTCTCTACACTCTCTGGGTATGTAACACCTGGAGAAGATACATGGCTTATTGATAGTGGTGCCTCCAAGGACAGGACAAGAAAGAAGACAACTCTGTCAAATCTTGAAGATAATAACTCTTCCCGGAAGGTATCATTGGTAAATGACTATCAATATCCCATCAAAGGTATTGGTGAATCAAGCTACAAGCTTGACTTTGGGACCTTCATGAAGATGAAGGAAGTATTGTATGTACCATGTTTGAAAAAGAACCTACTCTCCATCTCAACTCTAGATAAGAAAGAATATAGAGTTGCCTTATAGATGGACAAGTACTCATGTGGTCCAAAGGGAAGACACTTGAAGATGTTGTAGTCATTGCAAAAGAAGAATGAGGATTGTACAAGCTCAAAGGAAATTCAGAGACAACCCTTGTCCATGAAACTACCAGCTCAAGTGAATTGTGGAAAAGGAGACTTGCTCACATCAGCTACAAGGAATTGCCCTATGTGAGCAAGGTGGTAATAGGGTTACCATATCTGAAGACCGAACATGAGGGAACCTATAAGGGATGTGCACAAGGAAAGAACATCAATAATCCATTTCCAAAAAGTGACACAAAGAATAAAGGCACATTGAAACTAATCCATTTTGATGGATGTCGTCATATGCCCTCCATATCCTTAAGTGGATATGAATACTATGTCACATTTATTGACGATTATTCAAGAAATACTTGGATACATTTTTTGAAGAATAAACATGAAGTTTTTGAGAAATTCAAGGAATTCAAAGCCTTGATAGAGAACCATTCAAAAAATAAAATCAAGACACTGAGATCAAATAATGGTGGAGAATACACTTCAAAAGAATTTGAGGCATTCTGTAAGGACCCAAGAATCAAGAGGGAACTAACCACTCCCTATAATCCCGAACAAAATGGTGTTGTGGAAATAAATAATAGAACTATCATGGAAGCAGTAAAGACCGTGATTCATGACCAAGACCTCCCTATGCGCCTATGGGATGAATCTTCAAGAACAATCGTATATGTGCAAAATAGATTATCTCATAGTGGTCTTGAATTCAAGAATCCTAAAGAAATGTATACCATAAAGAAACATGAAGTAAGCCATCTCAAGATATTTGGTTTTCCAATGTATGTACATATTCCGAAAGAGAAGAGAACCAAATTGGATCCTTCTGGCAAGAAGGGAATATTTGTAGGATACTGTGAAGTCTCCGAAGCCTTTAGGATATACATTTTAGGATTCCATCATATCGATATTAGTAGGAATGTAACCTTTGATGAAGAGGCAGCTCTTAATAAATCTAGAAGGTGTCATCTTGAAGAAGTACATGAAAATATGTTCCTCCTAGAAGGACATAAGCTAAATCAACTCCTAAAATAGTAGCATCAGAATATCATGACATGTTAGAGCCTTAGGATCCCCCTACTATGGATATATCTCGAAAGTGAAAACCTGTTTGGGTAAGAGAAATCATACAAGAATTAGAAAGATATGGAACACCAGAAGGATCCATAAGAACTAGCAAAAGATCAAAGTCATATTCCACTTATGTAGCTTTGATGTGTGATCTTGTAGACCAAGAACCCAACAACTATGAGGAAGCTGCACAGAAGAAAGAATGGGTTGAAGCAATGATAGAAGAATACCAGTCAATCATGAAGAATAATGTTTGGGATATAGTTACCAAACCAGAAAAAGAGAGTGCGGTTTCTTCGAAATGGATCTACAAGATAAAACATGATGTAGATGGAAGTATTGAAAAGTACAAAGCAAGATTTGCGGCTAGAGGATTATCTCAGAAAGAGGGGATTTATTATGAAGAGACATTTTCTCCACTAACAAGGTACACTTCCATCAGAATTATCATGGCACTTGCCTCCATGATGAAATGGGACTTACACCAAATGGATGTAAATACAACCTTCCTTAATGGTGTGTTTGAGGAAGAGGTTTACATTGAACAACCACAAGGATTCAAAGTTGAAAATAGAGAGACTCATGTATGCAAGTTGAAAAAGGATCTGTATGGACTAAAGAAAGCTCCTAGAGCTTGGTATGACAGAATATATATCTTCTTGACAAGCATGGTCTTTAACAAGAGTAAAGATGATCCCAATATTTATATGAATATTATGGATGATGAGCCATCCAAACTATTACTGCATGTGGATGATCTATTTTTGACTAGAAATGAGAAACAAATCAAGGATTGCAAGGAGAAGCTAGATGAATAATTCGATATGAAAGATCTTGGATTGATGCATTATTTCCTAGGGATGGAAGTGTGGCAGATCCCAGAAGGAATATTTTCTGAATCAAGGAAAGTATGCAGTAGAAATCTTGAAAAGTGTTGATATGTTGGATTGTGAAGTCATGGCCATACCCATTGACACCAACTTAAATATGTTGTCTAATGAGACATCCAAGCTAGTGGACATGACTCATTATAGACAGATTATTGGGTCATTAATGTATCTGAGGAACATAAGGCTAGATATATGTTTTTTTGTGAACACCTTGAATTGGTATCTATTTAAACCTATATGGGTTCACTTGATAGATGCAAAGCATATGATGAGGTACCTAAAAGGTACAATTGATTTGGTATTGTACTATGGAAGAGATCATGACTACAATTTGTATGGGTATATGGATTCAGATTGGGAAGGAAGTGCCACAGACAGAAAGAGCACCTCAAGTGGATGTTATTTTATGGGATCCACCATGATCTCATGGTTTAGTTAGAAACACTCTAGTGTTGCTCTCAACATAGTTGAAGCAGAGTATATTGCAGCTTGCTCTTCTTGTTGTGAAGCGATATGGCTTTGAAAGCTGATGTCAGGAATATTTGACATGGAGGTGGACACCACCATAATTTTTTGTGACAACCAGAGTTGTATAAATATGACAGAGAATTCGGTGTTCCATGAAAAATCGAAGAATATAGAAATTTGATATTTTTATATAAGGGATATGGTACAAAAGGGATCCATCAAGCTCCAGTATGTGGGTATCGATGAGCAAGTTATTGATATATAGACCAAGCCTCTATCTCGAATGAAGTTTGAGTATTTCCGTGACAAGCTTGGTGTAGTTTGGAAGGACTTTCCTCGCAAGGAGGAAAAGTTATGGGACTAAAAATGATGGACCCTCTTCAAAAAAGGAAGATCAGGCTGGAGACATTAACCCTCCTCGAACAAAGGGGGGTCAGGTTGATGATATGAAAATTCCCAAGAAAGGGGGAGTAATGATGAGACTAAAATTGATGATGGATGACAGTGATGATGGTGTGACATTTTTTTGTGGATGATAGTATCCTATCTTGAGGATGGAAGGTATAACACTCTGTTCATGAGAGTGGTCCTTACTAGCTAAGGATGGCCCTATAGATTCTACTATTGCATGGAGAGTGCCCACATTAATTTGCAGATGATAGTATCCTTTCTCAAGGATAGCAAGTATAACACTTTATTCATGAGAGTGGTCCTTACTAGCTAAGGATGGCCTTGTAGATGTTACTCTCATGAAGAGTTACCACATTAAGTTGTGGATACCGTAGATTAAACACTTGCTTAGGAGTGGTCCTAACCTCAGTGGTTTGGATGCTCTACGATGAGTCCTCATGGACACTGGGACTAACTTTGTGTATGTAGTCGAGATCTGCCTTGCAGACTATACCCTTGTGTGGATAGTATGCCTACATGCATATGTATATTCCATAGAATAAACATTCACTTAGGAGTAGTCCTAACATGTGTGATATGGATCCTCTATGATGCGTCCTCACGGACGACATAGTATAACACTCATATGGGAGTGGTCCTAACCTGTGTGGTATGGATTTTCTACAATGGGACGACATTATGTATGTGGTTGAGATTTTCTCTGTAGACAATACTCTTACATGGTAGAGTATACCTACACATGAGTGTAGATACCATAGTATAACACTCACTTGTGAGTGGTCCTAACCTATGTGGTATGGATTGTTTACGATGACTCCTCACGGACAATAGGGTCAGCATTGGGTTCAGTCGAGACCTACATTTAGTTGTAGATGATTTAGATGATCGATTTCATGGATCATGTTGATAGAGGATTGCATCATCCTTGGAATTAAGTCCTAAATTGATCAGGATTGATCATCCTGCAAATAGATCACGTGTACTGCAGGTAGCATGGAGGCAAAGGATCAAGTAGATCGAAGTACAAAAATGAAGGTTCAATTAGATCGAAGTGCAGTTGAAAAGGATCAGGGAGGACTGAAGGATTGCTGCAAAGGATCGAAAGCATCGAACTACTGCTGCAAAAGGATTGAAAGGATCAAAGTGCTGCTACGAGGATCGAAGAGATCAAAAGGCTACTACAAAATATCAAAGTGATGCTGCAAAGGATCTAGAAGATCAAAGTGTTGCTGAAAAGGATCTAGAAGATCGGAGTGTTGTTGTGAAGGATCAAGTAGATCGAAGTTCTTCTACAAAGGATCGAGAAGATCAAAGTGCTGCTGCAAAGGATCTAGAAGATCAAAGTGATGCTACAAAGGATCGAGAAGATCGAAGTGTTGCTGTAAAGGATTGAGAAGATCAAAGTGTTGCTGCAAAGGATCAAATTAATGCAAAGGATATAAAATATTAAAGTGCTACTATGAAGAATAGAAATATCGATGCGTTGCTGCAAAGAAAGGATCAAGTGATCATGTGATGCAGAAGATGAAGAGTAACTATTCCAGTTACTGATCGTGAAAAACTTCCTGTGACGTATAGATGTATCTCCTCAATGTACTGTTGTAATTTTTTCTCTATTCTTCTATATTCTATGATGATTTTGTTAGTAGAATAACCTTCTCATTAAGGGGGAGAGCTCAAATATTATAACTTCAAAGGATATTGTAAATATATTTTATTGATGTAACCCAAGGGAGATGTTATCATTAATCTGACAGGGTGTTACAATTGTATTTGGTCATCATAGAGTCATGAGGGAAATCCTCCTCTTGTGTTGGGTCTTTAGCACCCTAATTAATAATATAATATACTATTTTTGAGTATTCCTAGGTGAAGTTGGCCCAGACAGTTTATTGGGGCACACTTGTCTAGTGCAAAAGTCAATTGACAAATATGTATAAATAGAGGAGTTGTGGTTCTTATTTAAATGCAGACTCACTCACTTATGTATCCNTAAATGCAGACTCACTCACTTATGTATCCCATAGGAGAGAGAGAGAGAGAGAGAGAGAGAGAGAGAGAGAGAGAGAGAGAGAGAGAGAGAGAACAGAAGGAGGAGAATAATTATTTTGTGGTTTTCTTTTATACATCTTATACAGAGGAATTTTTTACTCGGTTTTCTTCTCCTTGAGGGTTTCCTAGGATAAATGATGGGTCCATCTTGTGATTGTGTTTCTATCAGTGATTCTTGATATGCTGCTATGATTTTGAATTGAATACTATTGAATCTAGTCTAGCATATGAAACAGTTAACAAATTAGTGAAAAGGTTAATAAAAGATAAGGAAAATTAAAAAAGAGGGATCCAGATCTTATTCTTTGGTCCTTCCATAGTTTTGAGCTCGAACCAATTTGGTGGATCTGAGGTGACTATTGAAGAGTGTTGTTCAATACAATGTGATAGGGGTTGGGAGCCTCCCAACAACATCCCAACATTGTATTTTTATTGCTAGACACATATTGTCATCTCATTGAAGCTCGGGGTCATGGGGCAAGGAGATTACCCGCCATGGAATGGAATGGAGGAAACCGGTGGGTTCACTGTGATTTGAAATCCATCCAGAGTGTGCAATGAATATTTCAACAACGAACAATTTCTATATCAGTAGAATATCTTGGTGAGTTCGTAGGATCTTGGGTTGAAGGTTTCGACAACAAAAGCAAGCCTCAGTAGCAATAACAATTCTTGGCATATTAACACGTCAAACTTATTATAATTTTGGTGTTATCAAATTATGTTTTTATTCCTGCAAATTGAAAGGATGTTATGTATATTTAACGTACTAAATGCTATTTATATTATGGACATATTAGAGTCTGGTATTTAAATTCAGATCTATTAATTTTTGTATTCGCTTTAAAAAAGAAGAAGAGAAAGATACTCTTAAAGTTTTATCCAGATATAGACTTAATTATATGCATGGATGTTAGTTATTTTTTGTTGGACCCATTAGAGGGTCGTTACATGAGGATAATCTCTAGAATCTCTATTGGGAATAAACTCTAAATGTTGGGATCCATTTTTAAGTAACTAAAAAAACCATTAAAAGTACATAATTATTATCAACATGATGATAATATTTTTAAAGAAAATAAATTAGTTACAAATAAATTACAATCCGAGAATGGATTATTTATGAATGAACTAAAATTTTAAAAAAACATTATAACTTAAAAAATATTATTAACACATTTATTTAACTGCATGTTTAAATACTCTAAAAAAATAGAATTATATGAAAATTTACAAAATGTACTTTAAAACTATTTTTTTCCTTTATAGAGGATGAAAATTGTGGCTCATAAGTATTTTTTCTTTACATGAAGCTACATATTTTCTTTTCTCTCTTCTATTTGTTTTGGTATTATTATCAAAATAACGAATTCAAATTTTCAATGACCTATGGTTAGTTTCATATCTTATTGCATCCTCTAACTTGTCATATATCAAACCAAAACCTGGCGATCTTTGACCATATGTGCAAAGTCCATAACAAATATTTTTTTTTATCACTGATGCTAAATTTGTTCCCTAGCTCTTTTTGAATTTCAGGATTGGAAAGGTTTCCTCTCCCACGCTGCAGAACATTGATTTGAAATCGAAGTCTCAACCTTGGTTCATCTATAAGGTGTTTATTGCAGACAATTAGATGGTGGTTGAAATTTTTAACATCCATTTCCTTTGAACTTAAAGTTAATATTCTAGAAATAAAATATATATGGTATCTTGAATTTCAATATCATCTTAAGTAAAGAATACAATCAATAACAATGGAGAAAATGCCACATTGCAAATAAAAGTATAACATATCAATAATAATTAAATGATACACAATAGCAAAATCTAAGTTGCACAACATACACAATTATTATATGTACAATCATGGTTATATTTACTCGAATCATTATCATGTCCTCTGTTAATATACAATATAATAATGGATTTTCAAACGAGTCCTCAACAATTTCTTTAGCATATGCCCATTGGATGCTAACATTGGGACCGATTTATTTGAAAGAAAAAAGCAAATTAAGAGTTGGATTCCTACTTAGGGTTTTAGTTGTAGAGCTTATCGACGTGTCCTTTGTTAGTCTAAAATTCAATAGTGGATGTGCAAGGTAGGCCTCGTCAATTTTTTTTCCACATTTTCCTTGAGTTAAAAGATTAATACATGTGTATTTGAAAGAGAGGATTCATTTAATAGTTGAATTTATACTAATAGGTTTAGTTGTTGAGGTTATGTCTATTGACTCCTAACATTGAGACACATTTAACTTAAAGATAAAATTGATTTAACAGTTGCATTTACATTTAGGTTTTCAGTTGTTTAGGTTATTGACATGTCCTTTGTGATTCTAACATCCAATAATGGATGTGCAAGGTGGGATTCCCCAATCGGTTTAGCGCATGTCCCTTGACTTTTGATATCATGACACATATACCTCAAAGATATAAGTTGTTTATNTATAATTTAAATGTACAAATCAATTTCTTATATATATATATATATATATATCTGGAGAGAGAGAGAGAGAGAGAGAGAGAGAGAGAGAGAGAGAGACTTTAAGTTTATGATTATCAATACATCTAAAATAATGCAAATGAAAATAAAAAGTGATAGAAAAATATGTCTAATAAGTAAATGTATATCTCAATATGTCACAAATATGACTAAAATAATTTTAATTAAAATGATGCCAATTGTTTATTTATTTTTCAAAAATGATGCTAATTGATAAACTTGACAAATAAATGTATATTTGACTGTCAAGGATTGTTATATTTGAACAAAAAATGTTCAAAATGCCACATTGCAACATTTGCACTAAATAATATTTTTTTTAAATATATAGTATGAGTATGTAGTAGGAAGTTAATAATTTTCCGTAGAATTGTAATAGTTATAAAGAATTCTGCAACGTAATGGGAACAACTTAAAATTTAAAGAGAAATCCATATACGTATTGATATTAAGAATATTTTGTAATGTTTGCGTATCACAGTTCGTTGTTCCCTTCACATTTAATTGATAAATCTAAAAAAATTTGGATTATTTGTTTGTCAATGGTAATGGTTAGTAGACATTTAATTATGATCTTTACATAAAGTAAATGTGATAGGTGTTTAAAGGACTATACATATTATCAATTTCAATATATTTTCAATTGTTTCATTTATGGTTGCAATGTCAATAGAAGTATGGATTTCAGAAAGTTCAATTTTGTTGTGTTAATTGTAATATGTATAAATGATGCTTTCTACACGTAGAATTGCCAAGGATTTATGTAGTACTTGTATATAATGCTTCCAACACATTCAAATGTAATTAACATTTCACATGAAACTTGTTGTGTTTGGTATTTCAATACATGCCACGATATTCTGAAAAAATATAATTTTACAATTAAATTACCAAATTAGAACATTTTTTCCCACATTTTTTTTTCCATCATAATCTAAAGTTAGTCTAATTTTTACACTAACTTTTCATTAATATTCAAAAAAATTGCATGGAAGATCAAACTTTGCTAGTGCATCTCAATGATCTCATTGTTCATGTAAGTAGTGTTAGCACTCAGAATCGCACCCAAGGTTGCGGGAAGACGGATCCCGAAGTAACAACAAAACCGCTTTACGAAAGGGAGCTTGATTCTCTGATTCCACATAGGGATATCTCAAAAAGGTATAACAAGGCCAGACATATTGTCGCAGAATGAATATCAAATATTATTGGTTGAAACAAGGTAAAAATGTATCAGGCTATGGAGTCACAAATACCAAGAAAATAGAGCGTTCTACATAGGAAATTCTTGCAAGAGCAAGGTATTACTTCGATCACAGTCGATATGTTTTGGGTCTGGTGAAAAATGAAGAACGATGAAATAATGACATTCCATCAATGTAGAGCATCGCAGGGATGAATTCCACACTGGCTTTGGAAGAAAATTTTGGTGAATGTCTAAGACAATGGCTAAAGCATATGAGTATGAATTCTGAACCATTATACATTGAGTCTAAAAGCTAAAGAAAACATAATGTAAATAAATAACAAGAATCACATGCACATTAAGAAATCAAAATTACAGACTGTTACTAAGAAATACTCAGGAATTCTTGCATTCAAATAACTAGCATTCGACTCTGTGACTTGTATTAAACAGATCAAAATATCATAAACACAACAGTTTTATGGGTTCCAACCAACCTCTTCTCCCTCTGCAGGGAGCACATTTATAGTTTTTCAGACCCTCGAGACCGACCTCGAAACAAGGTCAAAATCAGTTGAAAACTGAAAAACAAACTTCTTGCAAACTCTAACGCGGCACATTTTCCACAATTTACACAACAGAAATATGACGCAGACTACTGAAAAATGGGCTTAAAATTCCCTTCTGCATATCCCAGTTGGTGATAGATGTGTGAAATATGAGAGAGGTTATTGTGATTTACCATGCTCTCATAAAAAAACATGACTTTGTTTTCTCCGATTCACCTCCATCTCCCCAAGATCTAATTTTGAAATTGATGACTTGGATAGTAAAATTCAAATTTATGGAAAAATACACTTTGAAAATTATTTCAATTCTCCCAATATGTGATACCTGTGTAAAAACCGAAGGAGTTTTTATAACACTGGTATGTTTTGAACAAAAACCTCTCTCAGTTTCATAAAATGAATTTCCTATTGGCAAAAACAACTCTTTCCATTTGATGACTAACAATCATTTGAAAACTTGAAAATTTACCCTATGAAGATGGCTTCGATTATCCCAAACCATAGCACGTGTGTTAAAAAATGAGAGAGGTTATTTTAGAGACGTATTCCATTAAGACGAACCTCTCTTAGTTTCTGAAAAATAATCTCATTTTGGTGGAAGAAACTGCGTGAAATTAATGACTCAAATGGTCATTTTTATGAAATTATTATTCTTCTTCTACTTCAGTTTCCTTGCTCTATCCAATTTTCCAATTTTATTTGTACTCTTCTCTTGATAATGTGTTAAAAACATTGCAAAATTATCAAAATAACCTCCACTAAGGAATATAATAATCACTCCATATCTAAACACTTAGCAAGAAATGTAAGGGCAGTTAGCTAAATTCAATACTTCAAGAAACAACCAAATGTGCTACTTTAGCATAAAATCTGCAAAAGTTCACATATAAAGAGATTTCGTTCATGTTTTACTATATTAACTTCAATTTTGTTTTGGTTGGTGGAATAAATTTATCCCATTGATTTATTATCCAAACCAATGATCTACCTTCATGTGTCAAATCTTGCAAACCTGATTAAAATTTGGCTCAACCCATCGATTGTTGAGAACTTTCAATCAATGGATTTTTTTCCATCCACTGATTTGTTTGACTGGAAAATTGATTTTTTTCCACATGTCGAAACTTCTTGGCAGCACAAAAATTCCACATATTTTCAAAATATCATTCGCCTGTGCTAGTTGATGTTGCAGAATAATTTCATGTCGTTGGATGGTTTTCACCCATGGATCTGGCCATTCATTTTTTCCCATAGTTTAACAACATTCCGCAAATCAGATAATTTAGTTTCTCCCTAAAACTTCACAATGTGAAATTCATATTAGGGAATAAAATGATAGATTCCTCTCAGACATCACGTGCTCCACCTGCCAACGACCAAGCATGTTCAAATTCTTCCGCTTTGATTCAACATCAAATGCCAAATGCCACTCTTCACATTTTGACCACCGAACGGAAAAATAAAACACAGTGATATTTTTTTGGTAAATAATGTTATCCTCACAATGAAGATGCCCAACTGAAACTTCGAGTTTCTTCAAGATCGTTTTTTGTAAGAATATCTGATATATGCTTCCTTCTTTGCCCAATGACCAAATCCAATATGAAACATGAACTGAGGAATTTCATGGTAGATTTTATAGTCATTTATACTTTTCCTTACCACCACGCTCTCATATTCAACATTAAATCGGCTTCCATTCATATATCAAACTTACATTTTCATTTTCATCATTTTGTATTTTGTTTTCACATTTTTTCTATGGGGAAATATCGCACATGCAAATGTGAGTTTCTATTTTGAATTGTTTATAATCCCGAGGAGTTGCAAATGATATCAAGTAACAAAGGAGAGGTTATGTAGTAGCATTGTCAATATGGCGCTTGGAATTTATTGGCAGACTGTGCGTTGATGCGTGGTGCGTGGGTCCAAACTAGAGATTGGGTTTCAACCCCATATCCTTTTCCATAAGAATATCCAAATCCAAATTCACCTTTGGGTTTATAAAAAAGGATCTTCATTTAATTTTACAAAACATAGCTTTGACCTCCTTTCATCAAATATACTTCATAAAATTTTGTAAAATTTATTCATAATGAAATTTTTTTATTTATAAAATATTTCATTTTTAACCAAAGGCCTTTAACTCCTTTTTGCTTGTCAAACCTGGTAAATTTCATGTGGTAATCAATGAGAGAGAATTTGAAGTGGCCAAATTATCAATGAATTTTTTGAAATTTTTAAGGTAATAAGACCAATCTGTGGTGGAACTAAAATAGTGCTAACAAGTGGCTCAAACTAGGGATGTTATCCTCCTTGTGAGGTAGCAAAGAACCCCATAAACCAGGTGTTGAATCCATTGGGATGCTCCTAGTATTTCTCTAAAATACTCAACCTGCTCTGACTTGTAACCATCACTAAAACTATTCTGCAGACAAACCCTTGTCAACCTGTAACGTACCACCTATACTGCAACCTATAACATGTCACCTATCACCTGCCCATACTTTGAAGGATGAAAACCAATTGTAACTACAAACCTGAACTTTAAAATTGAAACTAAAAACAAACTGAAAATTGTTGAATGCAATGTTCCCCATGTCGAGCTTATTCATATTTACTTACCTACCCTACTTACTAAGCATCAATGCTTAGTCAAGTCACTTTTGACTTCCAATGAAGCCATTCAAGCAAATGATCCCATAAACCAACTTTATCTTCATGCTTGATAAAAAACAAAGATGACAGACTTAATGGCACAAGGTCATAATAAAAAAATTGTATTTATAGTAAAGATATAACCAGCCAGTACCATGGTCGAGCTTCTCTATGTACTTTGCCACCGGATCATAAAAGGAATGACAACTTTCAAAAAAATATGTCATTATCTTACCACGAGAAAGCTGCGCCAACTGTAAATTCCCTTGCACACTGTAAAACTAATCTTCAAAAGAACCATGCAAGGAAAACTTGTGACAATTTCTAGACGAGACATCCACAACTTCATCTGAAATTTCTGATTTTAAAACTCCATATTCTTTATATGCTTCAATAGAAACATCATTCATTTCTTCAATAGGATTAGGATAACAAATTTCTTCCTGACAAAAAATTTCTTAATTTGAAAAACAAAAAGAAACATCCATTTGAGAACCCTCACCTTCTTCTTTGTTATTCAACTATTCATTGCATACTCCTGGTTTTTCAATAGGCTAGGATTGATCACATAATTGTTCTTCTTGCTCATCATGTATCCAAAGGAAGTTTATACATTCATCCACAATCTTAAATTTCCTTTTTTTTTATGAGAAACTCTCAGTCTCTTTTTCAACCACTCAAATGAAGAAAAACACAAAGGTAAACAATCACTTTCAACATGTTTACTGTCGACTTTGTTTTCATCCTTTTGATATTGGATTGCAATGAGAATTTATTCACTAGTAGAAATTGTGACAGACTGATTGCATTCTTCTGAAAACAAATTAGTACAACCATCTCCTTTCAAATCACTGGGCTGATCATATTCTACAAGAAAAGAGGGATTTATATGTTCATGTAAATCTTAAGGTTAAATTTGAATTTGATCAACATGTAAAGGTCTTCCTTCAACCATTATTTTAAAATATGATTCCTCTTCACTTTCAATTTCAGAAAATGAACATATGGAGGGACTACAAGACTAATATTTTCCAGAATTATCATTGTCTATGTAATCAATCACATATGTATTGTAACTTTGAAGATATTGCTATTGCAAAAAGGAATTTTCTGATTGGGAAGGGGCGGCCTCTTCTTGTAACAAAATTTTGGAAGTTGAATAATATGAGGTAGGATTTGATGGACACTCCCAACCTCTTTCTTGGTCACATAGAGAATGACAAGAATGTTGCAAACCATCATCAGTTTTAGGAAGAGAGATATAACTAGTTGAGACAGAGCTTTTGCCTATGTCAACTTCATTCAAGGAAGATAGTACTAACTGCTTAGAGTTTTCTTGAATATCATGGAAATTGGGTTGTCTTTATTTTTGAGCTGAGTATTCATGTAAGATTTCTAAAACCTCTTCATCCAAATCTAATCATCACCACATTCATCTTTCACATTTTCAATGAACTCTTTATCATGTGTGCAACAATATTGAATTAACAACAAAGAAGGATAATGCCTTTTGAAATGTTAATGAAATGTTGTATGAAATTCTTTAAGGGAAGATAAAATCCCTGATGGTAATAACTCATACCTTAACCTAGCATTTTCTTCTAAACTAGCCCTGAATATTTTCATTAAAGAGTCCTCATGCCATCCAACCCCCAGCTTATGTATATGTTTATGAAATCTAAACAAATGAATGGAAACATCATCGCCCTTTTGATCCTTAAATATTGGAATATATGTTTGCCAATTTGCAGGAGGTAGTCGATTGGGATAAACAGGAATGACATCAAAATTCATAGGATCATACCTTGCAGCACGATAATTCATCTTGATGGTGGAGAAACTGAATCAGATCCTCTAACTTTGCAACCCCGTTTGATAGTGGAGCTGTCATAGAACATTATGAACAATGGATTCTTCATAGATGGAGTCGCCAGGTGAAAAGAGACATGAAATTCTTAATGCTTAACCATTGTTTCACCATCAATAGTTAGATCCAAACCTTTCATTCATATCTAGGGAAAATTTGAGGCCTCTCCTTGTATCTGTCTTTCTGACCATCGGTCTCCCTAGTGGAGTCACCTTATATAATCTTTAAGTGGAGTCGCTAGGGAAAATGATACAACCTTTTCACATGTAGGAGTCTTTTTTTTCCCACGTAAACCCTTCCTCCTTAGAATCTTTGTCGTTCTCTAGGGGATGATCTTCAATTTCATCCCCAACAACACCGCCAGTTTTTTAGCACTCAAAATCACACCCAAGGTTGTGGGAAGGAAGATCCTGAGGTAACAATAGAACCACTTTAGGAAAGGGAGTTGTCTTCTTCGATTCCATAGAGGGATATCTCAAAAATGTATAACAATGCTAGACATATTGTCATAGAATTAATATCAAATACTAGTGGTTGAAGCAGGGTAAAAATGTATCAGGCTATGGACTCACAAATACCAAGAAAACATAGCAGTCTCCATAGGAAATGCTTGCAAGAGAAAGGTAGTACTTCGATAACAGTGGATATGATTTGGGTCTGGTGAAAAATGAAGAATGATGACATTCCATCAATGTAGAGAGGGGATGAATTCTACACTAACTTTGGAAGAAACTTTTGGTGAATGTCTAAGACAATGTCCAAAGCATATGAGTATGAATTCCGAACCATTATACACTAAGTCTGAAACATGAGGAAAAAATAATGTAAATAAATAATAGGAAGCACATGCACATTAAGAAAGGAAAATTACAAACTATAATTGAGAAATACATAGGAATTCTTGCATTCAAATAACCATCATTCGGCTCTATGACTTGTATGAAATAGATCAAAATATCATAAACACAACAGTTTTATGGGTTCAAATGAACCCCTTATCCCTATGTGGGGAGCACATTTATATTGTTTCATACCCTCAAGACTGACCTTGAAATAGGGTAAAAATTAGTTTCAAACTGAAAAACAAACTTCTAACAAAATCTAACGTGGCACATTTTCCACGATTTACACAAAACAGAAATATGATGTGGACTGTTGAAAAATGGGCTTAAAATTCCCTCCTGCATATCCCCGCCGGTGATAGCTATGTGAAATATGAGTGAGTTTATTTTTCCTGAGCATGTTCCTATCAAAACCCATGTATTTTTTTTCTCTTACTCACATCCATCTCCTCAGGATATTATTTTCAAATTGATGACTCGGACAGTAAACCTCAAATTTTGGGACCAATACACTTTGAAAATTCTTTCAATTATCCCAATATGTGATACCTATGTAAAACCTAAAGGAGGTTTTTAAACATTGTTTTGTTATGAACAAAAACCTCTCTCAATTTTTTAAAGTTCAATTCTAGTTAGAGAAAACCTCTCTTTTCATTTGACAACTGAAACAGTCATTTGAAAACCTAAAACTTTACCCACTGAAGATGGCTTCTATTATCACAAACCATAGCACCTATGTGAAAAATGAGAGAGGTTATTTTATATAGGTATATTATGAAGCAAAACCTCTCTTGGTTTCTGAAAAATCATCTCATTTTGTCATAAGAAACGGCTTGAAATTAATGATTCAAACAGTCGTTTGCATGAAATAATTATTCTTCTTCTGCTTCAGTTTCCTGGCTCTATCGAATTTTATTTGTACTCTTATCTTGATAATGTGTTGAAAACATTGAAAAATTATCAAAATAATATTCACTAAGGAATACCATAATCAATTCATATCTAAACACTCAGCAAGAAATGTAACGATAGCTAGCTAAAGTCACTTCTTCGAGACAACACCAAATGTGCTACTTTAGCATAAAATATGCAAAAGTTCACATATAAAGAGATTCCACTCACCTTTTACTATTTTAACTTCAATTTATTTTTTGTTAGCGGAATAAATTTATCACGTTTATTTATTAGCCAAACCAAGGATCTACCTTCACGCGCCAAATCTTGCACACTCGATTAAAATTTCGCTCAACCCATCAATTGTTTAACAAAGAGAAATTTCAATCAGTGAAATGTTTTCCATCTACTGATTCATTTAACTGGACAATGGATGTTTTCCACGTGTCTGAACTTCCCAACAGCACTAAAATTCTGCAGATTTTTAAAATATCATTTGCTCATGCTAGTTGATGTTGTAGAATAATTTCATGCCGTTGGATGGCTTCCACCCGCAGATATGGCCGTTCATTTTTTCCCATAGTTTAACACCATTCCGCAAATATGAGAATTTAGTTTCTCCATGAAACTTCACAATGTGAAATTCATCTCAGCAAATAAAATGGAAGGTTCCTCTTGGTCATCACGTGCTCCACCTGTCGATGACCAAGCATCTTCAACTTCTTCAATTTTGATTCAACATTGAATTCCAAATTCCACTCTTCACATTCTGACCGCTGAAAGGAAAAATAGAACACAGTGAAATTTTTCTAGTAAACAATGTTCCCCTCGCAATGAAGACGCCCAGTTGAACCTTTGAGTTTCTTCAAGATCGTTTTCTACAAGAATTTCTGATATATGGTTCTTCCTTTTCCCAACGACCAAATCCAATATGAAAGGTGACTGAGGACTTTCATGGAAGATTTTACAGTCATTCATACTTTTCCTTACCACTGCACTCTCATCTTCAACATTAAATCGACTTCCATTGATATAGCAAACTTACATTTGAGTTTTCATCATTTTGGATTTTGTTTTCACATTTTTTCTATGGGGAAATATCCCACATGCAAATGTGAGTTTCTATTTTTAATTGTTTATAAACCCTAGGAGTTGCAAATGAAATCAAGTAAGAAAGGAGAGGTTATGCAGTAGCCTTGTCAATATGTTGCTTGGACTTTGTTGGCAGACTTTGTGTTGATGCATGGTGCGTGGGCCCAAACTAGAGCTTGGTTTTCAACCCCATATCCTTTTCCATAAGAATATCCAAATCAACTTTTACAAAACACAACTTTGGCCTCCTTTCATCAAATATACTTCATAAACTTTTGTAAAATTGATTCATAATGAATAATTTTCTCTTTATAAAATATTTCATTTTTAACCAAAGGCCTTTAACTCCTTTTTGCTTGTCAAACTTGGTAAATTTCATGTGTTAATCAATGAGAGAGAATTTTAAGTGGCCAAATTATCAATGAAGTTTTAAATTTTTTTAAGGTAATAAGACAAATCTGCGGCAAAAATATAATAGTGATAACAAGTGACTCGAACTAAGGATGCTATCATCCATGTGAGGTAGTGAAGAACCCTGTCGAACAGGTGCCGAATCGATTGGGATGCTCCTAGTATTTCTTTGAAATCCTCAACCTGCTCTGACTTGTAACCATCACTGAAACCATTGTGCAAAAAAAAACCCTGTCAACCAGTAACCTGCCACCTGTACTGCAACCTGTAACATGTCATATGTGACCTGCCCATACTCTGAAGGCTGAAAACCAATTGTAACTACAAACATGAACTTTAAAATTGAAACTAAAAACAACTGAAAATTGTTGAATGAAATGATCTCCATGTCGAGTTTATTCATGTTAGGTATAACTCCCGATTGATGTTTATTACATTGCCAGAAGCTATTATTTATACATTAGATGTGGCGGTTGAAAACCAGCCTTTTCACCTTCCTATCTATTCATATTCCTATCTATTTACAATAATCCCGACGGATTATTCTAACAATCCCCCTCTTAATCCGAAGGGATGTTCGTAAGTCTGAGCATGTTTCTGAATTTTTCAAACTTTTCTCGTCCAAGCGCTTTGGTGAAGATGTCTGCAACTTGATCATTCGTGGAACAATGTCGAAGATGGACTGTTTTGTCCTCTACATGATGTCGAATCAAATGATACTTTGTGTTGATGTGTTTGGTTCAATCATGGAATCTAGGATTCTTAGCTAGCTTAATTGCAGAAGTATTGTCGACCAACAATGGAGTGGAGTTCTGTTGTTTTTCTTGCAAATCTTCAAGTATCTTCCTGATCCATACTATTTCTTTCGTTGCTTCAGCTGCAGCCACATATTCTGCTTCTGTTGTTGAATCTGCTAGAACTGACTGTTTGTAAGATCTCCATGAGACAGCTGCTGATCCAAGACTCAAAGTGTATCCAGAAGTTGATACTCCTGTCTCCTTATCGCCATCAAAGTCTGAGTCTGAGTACCCAATAAGTTTGAAGTCATCCACTTTAGAGTACTTGAGTCCAACATCTTGAGTCCCGTTCAAGTATCTTAGAACCCTCTTTGCAGCTGACCAGTGTCCTTCGCAAGGTTTATGCATGAACCTTGAAAGTATGCCAACAACATAAGAAATATATGGTCTAGTTGTTGTAAGGTAGATAAGACTTCCAACAAGTTGTCTATACTTGGTCGCATCTTCAAATTCTTTTCCTTCGCTTGATGTGAGCTTCATTTTCTGTTCCATTGGAGTAGATATAGGATTGCAATCTGTCATGGAAAATTTGTTTAGTAGTTCTCCAACATATTTTTTCTGAGATAGGAATATATACTTAGGATGTTGAGTGACTTCAATTCCTAAGTAATAGTGGAGATGTCCCATATTTGTCATTTCAAAGATCTTTTTCAAATCTTTCTTTATGGATGATATATAGCTCTCATTGTTCCCTGCCAT
>LPNX010252096.1:269539-306439 GCA_001517045.1 Pseudotsuga menziesii | reverse complement strand
TTGATGTTTATTATCATCTTTCTTTTGGCTGTGCTTGTCTTTGATGGAGTCCCATGAAGCCCAACACTGATCTGATGTGTGCCCACTCTTTCCACACCGTTTGCACTGCAAATCTGATCTTTTGGTGAAGTTATTTCTGCACCCTCTGCCTCTGAAGTTTCTTCTTCCTCGTCCTCTTTTTCTACTTTCTCCTTTGGCATGATCTTTGGTTTGGTCTTTGGCATGGTTCTTTTCTTTTTGAGCAAAGCAAAGTGATTCTCCAGTAGGCTCGGTTGTCTTCTTACGAAAGGCTTTCTCTCTGTCAGCTATCTTTTCTACTAGGGTGTCAAATGTTAGAGATTTGAACTTGTCACTAGCTTGCAATGACTCAAGATAGTTGGAGTGAGTAGGATACAAATATTTTACAAATGCTGCAAGAGGAAGATCTGGTTTCATACCAGAGGCTTGAATCTTGTGCATGATGGCTTTGATTTCAGAGGCAACTAACATAGGATCATTGTCTTTCACTTCAAGACTGAATAATTTTAACATTAGTTGAATAACTTCCATTTCACTGTGTGAATCATATAGTTCTTTTAATGTTTTTAATGCTTCAAAACATGATTTTGCAGGCAATATGTGCTGGCTCACCTCTTCACTGATAGTGGCAGTGATTACAGTTAAGGCTTTCTTGTCTTTTGTTCTCCAAATGGCTTTCTCTTTCTCTGATTCTGGAGGTCGAGGGTCTGTGGTTATGGTCTTTTCGTTTGCTGTCTCTATTGTGGTGCCTTCACAAATGCCGTCCCAAAGGTCATTGTAGATGAAGGCAGATTTTATCTTCCTCCACCATTCTGAATAGGTGTCTTTCCCAGTGAGGGTGGCACCGACTATAGATGCTATAGATTGCATTATTACAACTGTCAGTGTAATTTTCAAAGAGAAATAAAAAAATTAATAACCTTGCAGGTCTACAGTCTCTGCCAAGGTGAATACAATGCAATTTTATAGTAAATATATCAGTAGATACAAAATATAACACTGTCAGTTATACAGCATTCAGCATTTTCACATATGAGTCTGAGATCTGTCTGCAATCTATCAATCTCAGTCTGCAATATATCACTGTCAGTCGTATATCGGTCTGCAATATCAATCTCAGCCCCAATCCAGACTTTGCAATGAAAAAAATTAGGGTTTACTTCAACAAAATAGGGGTCACTTCAAAATTCAGGCAGCATATATATGATCAACGCATATATATATCAGATAGCAATACCACAGGCGTTCTTCAAAACGCAGGCAGCTCCACGGTGCTCAGGCTACACGCAGTGTTCAGCTTTGATACAGGCACCAGTTTTCAGGCAGCATACAATTCTTATTTATCAGCAAATATATCAGATAGCACCAGTTTTCAGGCGCAGGCACCAGTTTTCAGGCATCAAATCACCAGCTTATACCTTTACAACGCTCGAAATCACCGGTCCAGTCTCCACGCAGACTTCAATAGCAGCGAATACACTGATAGGTATTATAACGCAGCATCCATGCAGTCTCCAACGCAGCTGTTCAATGCAGTCTCCAGCACTCAATCTTTATAGCTCTGATACCAGTTGTTAGGTATAACTCCACTTCAAATATCGTGCGGGATGAGGTCGAAGGTGCAATGACAAACATTGAATGTCAAAAAAAATTCACAGCCCCATGCACGTAATATAATACAGGGTTCTCTAAAAGCAGAAAGCTCATATTCTTCAACGCCAATGCACAATACACAACATATACTCAACACATATAGATTCAATATATTTTACTTACCTACCCTACTTACTAAACATCAATGCTCAGTCGAGTAACTTGTGACTTCCAATGAATCCATTCAAGCAAATTATCTCATAAACCAACTTTCTCTTAATGCTTGATAAAAAATAGAGATGCCAGACTTAATGGCCCAGGGTCATAATAAAGAAATTGATCTTTACAGTAGAGATATAACCAGCCAGTGCCATTGTCAATCTTCTCCATGTACTCTGCCATCGAATCATCAAAGGCATGACAACTTTCAAAAACATTTGTCATTATCTTACCATGAGAAAGCTGCCCCAACTATAAATTCTCTTGCACACTATCAAACTAATCTTCACAAGAACCATGCAAGGAAAAATCGTGACAATTTCTAGGTGAGACATCCACAACTTCATCTGGAATTTCTGAATTTAAAACTTCATATTATTTATATGCTTCTGTAGAAACATCATTCCTTTCTTAAAAAGGATCACACAAACATATTTCTTCTTGACAAAAAAATTCTGAATTTGAAAAACAAAAAGAAACATCCATTTGAGAATCCTCACCTTCTTCTTTGTTATTCAACTCTTCATTTCATACTGTTGGTTTTTCTATAGGTTGGGATTGATCGCATAATTGTTCTTCTTGCTCATCATCCATCCAAATGAAGTTTATACATTCATCCATAATCTCAAATTTCTATTTTTTATCAGAAACTCTAAGTCTATTTTTTAACAACTCAAATGAAGAAAAACAAAAAGGTAAGCAATCACTTTCAACATGTTTACTATCCACTTTGTTTTCATCCTTTTGATATTGGATTGCAATGAGAATTTATTCACTAACAGAAATTGTGACAGGCTGATTGCATTCTTCTAAAAAAAAATAGTACAACCATCTCCTTTAAAATCACTAGGATGATCATCTTCTACAAGCAAAGAGGGATTTATATGTTCATGTAAATCTTTAGGTGAAATTTGAATTTTATCAACATGCAGAGGTCTTCCTTCAACCATTATTTCAAAATTTGATTCCTCTTCACTTTAAATTTCAGAAAATGAACATATGGAGGGACTACAAGATAGATATTTTCCAGAATTATCATTCTCTATGTAATCAATCACATATGTATTGTAACTTTGAAGATATTTCTGTTGCAAAAAGGAATTTTCTGATTGGGATGGGGTAGCCTCTTCTTGTAACAAAATTCTAGAAGTTGAATAATATGAGGTAGGATTTGATTGATTATCCCATCCTCTTTCTTGGTCACATAGAGAATGACAAGAATGTTGCAAACCATCATCAATTTCAGGAAGAGAGATATATTTGGTTGAGACAGAGCTTTGGCCTATGTCAACTTCAGTCAAGGAAGATAATACTAACTACTAAGAATTTTCTTGAATATCATGGAAATTGGTTTGTCTTTCCTTTTTAGCTAAGTATTCATGTAATAATTCTAAAACCTCTTTATCCAAATATTAATGATCACCACATTCATCTTTCACATTTTCAATGAACTCTTTATCGTGTGTGCAGCAATCTTGAAGTAACAACAAAAAAGGATAAGGGCCTTTTGAAATGTTCATGAAATGTTGTATGAAAGTCTTTAAGAGAGGATAAAATCCCTGATGGTAATCCCTCATACCATAACCTAGAATTTTCTTCTAAACTAGCCCTGAATATTTTCATTAAAGAGTCCTCATTCCATCCAACCCCTAGCTTATGTATATGTTTATGAAATCTAAACAAATGAATGGAAACATCATCACCCTTTTGAGCCTTAAATATTAGAAGATATGTTTGCCAATTTGTACAAGGTGTTCGATTGGGATAACTAGGAATGACATCAAAATTCATAGGAGCATGCCTTGCAACCCGAGAAGTCATATTGATGGTGGAGAAACTGAATCAGCTCCTCAAACTTTGCAACCCCATTTGTTAGCAGAGCTGGAATAGAACATTGTGAAGAATGGATTCTTCACAGATGGAGTCGCCAGGTGAAAAGAGACATGACCTTCTTGACGCTTAACCATTGTTTCACCATCAACAGTTAGATCCAAACCTTTCATTCATATCCAGGGAAGATTTGAGACCTCTCTCTTATCTGTCTTTCTGACCATCGGTCTCCCTAGTGGAGTCGCCAGGGCAAATGATATAAAATTTTTCACATGTAGGAGTCTATGTTTTCCCCTAGAAACCCTTCCTCCTTAGAATCTTTGTCGTTATCCCACAGATGATCTTCAATTTCGTCCTCGGCAACGGTGCCAGTTTCGTAGCACTCAAAATCGCACCCTAGGTTGCGGGAAGGTGGATCCAGAGGTAACAGCAGAACCACTTTAGGAAAGGGATCTGGCTTCTCCGATTCCAGAGAGGGATCTCTCACAAATGTATAACAAGGCCAAACATATTTTCACTGAATGAATATCAAATATTAGTGGTTGAAACAGGGTAAAAATGTATCGGGCTATGGAGTCACAAATACCAAGAATGCATAGCCGTGTGCATAGGAAATGCTTGCAAGAGCAAGGTAGTACTTTTCTCACGGACAATATGTTTTGGGTCTGCTGAAAAATGAAGAACGATTACATTCCATCAATGTAGAGCACCGTGGGGATGAATTATACACCGACTTTGTAAGAAAATGTTGGTGAATGTCTAATACAATGGCCAGAGCATATAAGTATGAATTCTGAACCATTATACACTAATTCTAAAGCATGAATAAAACATAATGTAAAGAAATATCTGGAAGCACCTACACATTAAGAAAGGAAAATTACAAACTGTAATTGGGAAATACACAGGAATTCTTTCATTCAAATAACCAGCATTTGGTTCTGTGACTTGTATTAAACAGATCAAAATATCATAAACACAATAGTCTTATGGGTTCCAACCAACCCATTCTCCCTCTACGGGGAGCAAATTTATAGTGTTTAATACCCCCGAGACCAACCTTGAAATAGGGTCAAAATTAGTAGAAAACTGAAAAACAATCTTCTAACAAACTCTAACATGACACATTTGCCACGATTTACACAAAACAAAAATATGATGTGGACTACTAAAAAATGGGATTAAAATCCCCCCTTTCATATCCCATATGGTGACAACAGTGTAAAATATTAGAGAGTTTATTGTGACTGACCATGTTCTAGTCAAAACCCATGTCTTTGTTTTCTCTGATTCACCTCCAACTCCTCTAGATCTAATTTTGAAATTGATGACTCAGACAGTAAATTTCAAATTTATGGAAAAATACACTGTGAAAATTATTTCATTTCTCCCAAGATGTGATACCTCTATAAACAATGAAGGATTTTTTTTAACATTGGCCAGTGCTGAACATAAACCTCTCTTAGCTTTTTAAAATTCATTCCCAGTTGGTGGAAACATCTCTTTGCATTTGACAACAAAAACAGTGATTTGAAAACCTGAAATTTACCCTATGCATATGGCTTTGATTCTCCCAAACCATAGCACCTATGTGAAACCTGAGAGAGGTTATTACATGAGATAGGTATGTTATGAAGAACAAACTCTCTTTGTTTATGAAAAATTATCTCATTTTGGCAGAAGCATCTGCTTGAAATTAATGAATCAAACAGTAATTTTCATGAAATAATTCAATCTTCTGTTGCTTCAGTTTCCTGGCTCTATCCAATTTTATTTGTACTCTTCTCTTAATGATGTGTTGAACACATTGAAAAATTATCAAAATACTCTTCACTAAGGAATATAATAGTCATTCCATGTCTAAACACTTAGCAAGAAATGTAACGGTATCTGTACCTAAAGTCAATACTTCGAGAAAGAACCAAATGTGCTACTTTAGCATAAAATATGCAAAAGTTGACATATAAAGAGATTACACTCACCTTTTACTACATTCATTTCAATTTATTTTTGGTTAGCAGAATAAAATTATCCCATTTATTTATTATCCAAACCAAGGATCTACCTTCACGTGCCAAATCTTGCACACTCGATTAAAATTTCACTCAACCCATCGATTGTTAAACAAAGAGCACTTTCAATCAGTGGAATTTTTTCCATCCGCTGATTCATTTGACTGGAAAAAGGATGTTTTCCATGTGTCTGAACTTCCTAGAAGAAAGGAAAATTTGCAGATTTTTAAAATATCATTTGCTCATGCTAGTTGATGTTGCAAAATAATTTCACACCGTTGGATGGTTTCCACCCGTGGATCTGGCCATTCATTTTTTCCCATCGTTTAACACCATTCCGCAAATTTGAGAATTTAGTTTCTCCATGAAACTTCACAATGTGAAATTCATCTTAGGGAATAAAATCACAGATTCCTCTCAGTCGTCACGTGTTCCACCTGGCGGCGACCAAGCATGTTCAATTTCTTTAGCTTCGATTCAACATCGAATGCCAAATGTCACTCTTCACATTTTGATCATCGAAAGGCAAAATAAAACACAGTGAAATAGTTCTGGTAAACAATGTTCTCCTCACAATGAAGAATCCCAACTGAACCTTTGAGTTTTTTCAAGATCGTTTTCTACAAGAATTTATGATATATGGTTCTTCCTTTGCCCAACAACCAAATCCAATATGAAACGTGAACTGAGGACTTTTGTGGAATATTTTACAGTCATTCATACTTTTCCTTACCACCGCAGTCTCATCTTCAACATTAAATTTCCTTCCATTGATATATCAAACTTACATTTGTGTTTTCATCATTTTGGATTTCATTTTCACATTTTTGCTATGGGGAAATATCCCACATGTAAATGTGAGTTTCTGTTTTGAATTGTTTACAAACCCCAGGAGTTGAAAATGATATCAAGTAACAAAGGAGAGGTTATGCAGTAACCTTTTCAATATGGCACTTGGACTTTGTTGGCAGACTGTGCGTGGTGCGTGAGCCTAAACTAGATTTTGGGTTTTCACCCCATATCCTTTTGCATAAGAATATCCAAATCCAAATTCGCCTTTGGGTTTATAAAAAAGGAAACTTCATTTACTTTTACAAAACACAACTTCGGCCTCCTTTCATCAAACATACTTCATAAAATTTTGTAAAATTTATTCATAATGAATTATTTTTTCTTTATGAAATATTTATTTTTAACCAAAGGACTTTAACTCCTTTTTTCTTGTCAAACCTAGTAAATTTCATGTGTTAATCAATGAGAGAGAATTTGAAGTGGCCAAATTATCAATGAAGTTTTTGAAATTTTTACAGTAATAAGACCAATCTGCGGTAGAAATAAAATAGTGCTAACAAGTTGTAAATGGGATAAGATAATTAGAAATGAGATTTTGGTGATCTACAATCCATAGTTTTTACTATCAATGAGAATGCAACGAGGTAGACTTAAAATGTGAAATTAAGGAAAGATGTAAATAGAATTGTTTGTACAATAACATAATCAACTCACCTAGTTGCTTCAAAGTTGTGATGTTTATGTTGAAATGGATTGCAAGTGATTTTCTTCTTTATTCTTGATTGTAGTATATGAACTTTTAGCCATCTTTTCCTTCCTTTAAAATTAAATGTTGGTGACATTCGTAAACCATCAATGGATTTCACTCCTGAAATTGTAGTGAAGGTGAAATCTTTCCTCTTTGCATTACTGATATCAACTTTTGTTTTTTGTACAATCAATCCTTGCGATTGGTGTACACTAAGATCCCAAGCCATACATGTAACACCCTAGTTTTGACCCCATTTTCATTTAAATAAAATGATGTAAATAATCATGGTGTGGAGTTAGGAAAAATCCCCACCATTTATTTAGTGTTTATGTTTCGGCAATTAAGGTTGAGCCAATGGTATTTTATGCTAGATAAACATTAAAAAGATGGACATTATGTTAATATTGCAATTTTAATTAAAACCCACAACTGGCTATGTCAATGCAACTAAATGAGATGGGGGCATGATTTTTCCTAAGGATGAGGGATTGGGGGATTTGAAAAGGGGGAAGAAATTCGAAATGGGCAGAGCACCATTTCTAGAAAAACGTTTTTTAAATTTTCTTGGGCAAGAAAACACCAAAAAATGGCTACCTTTCCCTCACCCATGGGCATTTCACCTCCCCTCATGATTTTGGACTGCATGGGACGTTTTGGTAGGGTAATCTTTGGTCACGCAGCAAGAAAAAACACTCTGTGTCTAAACCCTAGAGGATTCTCTCTGGTTCTGCGATTTTGTTTTCCCTTCACGATTTTGGTTTTCCTATTTGAAATTGTTCTCTCTCACGTTTTCTCCTGTCCGCTAGTTGTTTTCATGAACATGATTTCCCTGACTCTGATTTTGTTTTTTTTTATGGAATTGACCAGTAAGCGTTTTGTTTTGGTAATGGAAGCAATCGAATTGGCTCCGACAATGTTCAGAAATCCTTGATTACTATGTGTGTATGTAATCCTTAGCGTCTGCTATGTTTTGTTAATTATGGTACTAAGTTAACTATGTGTGCATCCTTTCTTTGTCATCTACATTGATTGAAGGAATGGAAATGGAGTCTAGACTTGCTTGATAAACCTAGTGTGTGAAAGAACCTCATAGACCAATCTAGAAGGATGTTTTTATTCTTTGCATGCCTTGAATAGCACTGGAAGGGAAGGCATGGCCTGAGGGACTGTGTAGCAGAGAAGGGAATGATTCCTTGTCTTGGGTGTGTAATGGTTTAGAAATCAAGATAGATCCAATCTAGGTGTTCATAGCTCTGGGGATGAGCTCACTAGCATAGCAGTTAGTTTTTCCACTACCTTGGTAGCCTGATAAACCCATATTTTGGGATTGGCTGTGTCTCATGTGAATTTGGCCAAGTGTAAACCACTTCCTGTGCAAGTCTGATAAACCCAACTGTTTTGTCTTGACTGAGTTTTATTGTACCCTTGGCTATGGGGGAAGTCTGCTACTGTTCCTGATTCCTTGGGGAAAATCATGCCTAGCTCGGGGGTGGCAGTGTTGCTGAGAGATTAAAGAGCACACTGGTCTATGGTTGGGTGGAACATTACAGTGACATAGCTGGTTGTGTTACAAGATTCATTCAAGATAAGTATTCTCTTATATTATATTTCTGCAACTGTATATTGTTATGAATTTATATGAACTTGTTAAATGCTTTAATATAATGTATTGGATTAATGTAATTACTCTTGTTGTATATTACATTATGCATTTGTTTATACTTATGAATGTTTTATTTCAAGGCAATTTTTATATATTATGTTCATGGGGATTAGAGAGCCTGGGTTGATAGATGTTGTTGCGTCCTCTCCACCAAGTAAGGGTTGGGGACGTGATAGTACATAATGGGAGTTTCTTGCAACTTCCTCTAGAAATATGTGTTATTGGTACATTTTTTGGATATCTAACATCCCATGGTAAACCAATGTAAATATCAAAACAGATTGTAGTGTATGTTGGTAATTGTGGTGGTTTAGATCCTTCAGAGTAAAATATATTTTGAACTGCCCCTAGTGCTCCATTTACTAACCATGGTTCCACTCATAAGTTACATGTTAACATGACTTGTTCAACATGACATAAAAGGAATTCCAATTGAAGTTTCTCATCATTAGATTCATTCAAATCATTATTGTGTGTATGTTCAACAATGCATTGTGTCATAGGAGTTCCAAGTGATTTTAGCATACACTTATTATATAAAGTTTACCAATGTGTTCATTGGAAAAAATGGATTTATGACTTAAAGATATTAATTTCAACAAAATCCATAGTTGCGTCTATTCATGAAATCAAAATATTCCAAAATCCACTGATGGCTCTGCATTTCTAATGTTTGTTAACAACCTTTTAAAACTAAGTTGCTTCAGATATGTCCCTTCTTGACGAAATATTGTGTCCAATGTAACAACCTTTTTTTACATATTTAGACTTGTTTTGTTCCATTCTGATATACATCAAGGGTTATGTCATATTTCAATGTTGATGCAATGTTAGGGTTATGTTTGATTGTTCCATTTGCACATGGGTATGTTGCATTATGATTGTGTTAGTTGATATCTCATGTTGTATTATAATATTTAATGTAATGTTTTGTAATATGTGGGTTTACTTATGTTTCAAATTATTTTAGTGCATTCTGATGTGCATCAAGTTTTATGTTGCGTTATGACATTCATGACTGTCCATATTGCATTGCGACATCCATCAAGTGTTATGTTGTGCTACAATATTCATGAAGGTCCATATTGCATTGTGACATTTTTGCATGGTCACGTTGCGTTATGGTTACGTTCATTAATTGTTTTTATTGGATTATGAGATTCATTTGGAATGATTTCATTGGATTCCAACATACATCAAGAGTTACGTTGCATTACCATATTTCTAAAGACTCATATTGGATCACAACTTTCCTCCATGCTCATGTTGTATTAGGGTTATGTTACTTTAATGAATTTTGTTGGATTGTGAGATTCATTAGAACATTTTGCAAAGGATGTGTTGAGTTATTTTTTTAATTATTTTGTTTCAGTGGAACATTCATGAATGGTTATGACGAATTACATCATTGGTTTCTTTCATTGGTGGTTTTGTCACATTCTGACATTAATAATTGGTTATGTTATGATGTGATGTTCATGACGACTTATATTGGAATAAAAGTTTCCTACATCCTTATGATTCAATATGGTTGTGTTGCTCAATATAATTTGTTGCAATATAGTACATAAATATTAAGGAGATCAATCAGAGTAATTATCATAATGTGATGTAACCATGCGGGTTTGTGGGAATTCAATAATCAACCTTTAGAACATTATATTCCAACATTTCCATTGTTAATAAGTATTAAATATGTTTCTTAGGCATTTTATTAGATTGTAATAGTGCAACAATCGTTTAAATATTATGTAAATAATACGAAATTTAATTACTTTATAATGTAATAGACATTCATTTTTGCAATGTTCCTAAAAGGTTTTATTATATTATAATATTCGTATGTTCATTAATGCAGTTTGGTATTATTTTTAATTAAAATCATGTAATAGATGTAATAATAAAAATTTAGTTAGTTGAAAATAACGTTATTGAATTGTTATCTAATTAACACGATATTTAATTAATTTATAATACAATAGAGATTAGCTCTGTTTAGTTCTATTTGGTGGATTCGGTTTTTTTTGTTGATTTGTGAATTTATGAAGGGTTATGTTGGGTTATGATGTTCATTAAGCCTTAATGAACATTAAGGGAGATTACCACGTAACCATTTGATCGTAACATACAACAAGTGTTAGGTTGGATCGCAATGTCGATTGAGGGTTATGTTGGATTGCGTGATTTCTCCATGGTTATGTTTCTGAATTTGTTTCATTGCTTTACAAAATTCTATGTATTGTAATTAGTTCCTTATTTTTATGAATTTATAATCGAGTTGAGATCTATTTCTGTAATGTTTGTGATGGGTTCTATTAGATTGTAACAGTGAAAAAACCACATTAAGGGTTATATTTGATTGCAAGAACTGCATTGTTGTGATATAAATTCCAAAATTTATATTTAGAATGTTTATGAAGGATTATGTTATATTTGATACCTTCCTTTATTGTTTTGTCGCATTGCGCTGTTTATGATATACTATGTTGTATTACGACATTGATTGAGTATTAAGCTAGATTGTGACATTGCTCCATGGTGATGTTACAATATGGTTATGTTCCTTATTGCATTTTGCTGCATATGAGATTTATAAAAATGTTTTGCAATAGCTTGTATGGTGAAATTTGGACTGTTTTTTTTCAAGTTTGATGTGCATCAAGGGTTATGTCAGACTGCGATGTTGATCTAGGGTTAGAATTATGTTCAATTATTCCATTTTTCGATGGGTATGTTACCTTATGATTTTGTTAGTTGATGTGTTATGTTGTATTACAAGATTTAATGTAAGATTTTGTAATGGGTGGGTTTACTTCTCTTATGAATCATTTGGTTGTATTTTGATGTGCATCAGGTGTTATGTTTCATTACAAAATTCATGAATGTCCATGTTGCATTGAGAGATCCATGAACTGTTATGTTGTGTTACAACATTCATGAAGGTCCATATTTCATTCCATCATTTTTCCATGGTCACGTTGCATTATGGTTATGTTCCATTAATTGATTTTCTTGAATTATGAGATTCATTTGGAATGCTTTCATTGGATTCCAACATCCATCAAGAGTTAGGTTGCATTACGAAATTTATTAAGGCACATATTGGATCACAACTTTCCTCCGTGCTCATGTTGCATTATTTTTATGGTGTATTATGGTTATGTTATTTAATGAATTTTGTCGCATAATGATATTTATTATAATGTTTTGCAAAGGTTGTGTTCAGTCATTTTTTTGGATTGGTTTTGTTTCATTGGAACATTCATGAAGATTTATGACATATTGCATGATTCGTTGCTTCCATTGGTGGTTTTGTTGCATTGTGACATTAATAAATGGTTATGTTGGAATGTGATCTTCATGAAGGATTATGTTGTATTATAACATTCTTGCATGCTTATGATTCAATATGGTTGTGTTGCTTAATGTAATTTTTTGTAATTCTACATAAATATTAAGGAAATTGGTCACAATAATTATCATAACATGATGTAAGCATGTTTAGTTATGTTTGGTTTTATTATATTGTAATATGCATTTCTTTGTTAATGCATTTTGAAGACCTTTTTGATCAAAGGGTTGAAAATGATTCTACTCGTTGAAAGTTGTGTGGGAAATATGCGGGGTTGAATACGGCTCAACACATTTCAAAGGCCCCTATAAAAACCAAAATGAAGATCCATGGTTGAAAATAGTTCTTCTCACCCTGGATGCAAAGAAGCAACCATAAACCAAATCCATGATGTAGATCACTTACCAAAATCCAAAAGGTGTACTGCCTCAAGCGCATGATAATTGTAGGCTCCCTAATGATCAAGTGTTGAAGGATGAGTATGGAACTCACATGAAGTAAGGTAAGGAAATAGATGTGCAAAGATCGAGGACATTTCGATACCATCACCGGGAGAGCTTGACGAATGCCAAATTTATAGTCCACCTCCCATGAGTTAATTGAAGGATGATTAATATTGAAGCCAGAGGTCAGTTCCATAGTTGATAGTATGACGCTGTAACAAAAAGGGGCGGCATGGTTGGTATCTCCACATAAGCATCGGATCCTGAACTCATGTGATCATGCATGATATCATCATGCTACTCAATGATGGCATGTGTGAAGGTTTTACAAGGCCATTATAGAGTTCGACGACCCAGCTCTTTATAAGAACCACAGTTAGAGCCATTCAAAAATAAAATCTGGGTAAGATACATACTGAGTAAATGTTGAAGAGAGGCAGAGGTGGCTGAATGTTATTTGGATGAGAATATTGAGAGTCTTGAAAGGAGGTCTGTGATGGTCGTCCTGCTTGAGAAACCTATTTTTCATGGTATTCTATTAGTCAATGGGCACCACTCTGAAACTATGCTATTCTCAGGATTTCATGCTAACAGGGCTCCAACCATCAGGGCAAATATATTCATTACATTAGAAAAGTTTTCTGACACTAGTAAGGTCAATGTAAGGAATTTCATCACATTAGAGAGACTTTTTGAGGCTGGTGAGGACAATGCTGTCCTAATAAAATGTAACACCCCCGCGGAAGTGGTGCCTAGACTATTTAGTCCAATGGGTATCCCACTGAAGCCTCTAGACATGGTCATTGTATCCATAATCAAAATGTGTAGTATCCAGTTCTAGGGGCAATGGGTTGGAGCGAATGCTTGTATGGGAGAAGGGAGGATTAGAGGCCTCCATCATCATTGTCATTGGCTCCACTTGCCAACTTTATTTGGGGTGATGACCAGTCCAAGGAGGTGTCACGTTGTTATGACCTGTAGGAGGACCTAGCTCCCCGGAGAAGAGACATACAAGAATGACAAGCCCATCAAGGGATTTTTATTGTCGAAAAATAGGGTTGTATTCCACGGGCCTCCGCAAATAAAAATGTTTCCAGGAGACAAAAGTGTTAGGTGGGGAACCGAACACAGAAGGGACATAAACCTTCATGTCATATTTGAACATAGACAGAACATGCCAGCAAACACAGAATGAACATAAAAGGTCCAAAAGTAGAAATACGTGTCATATTCCCAATAGAAAGAGAAACAAATCAAGCTGAGTGAGTAGAAAATTGTTGAAGGTGTCCCGAGCCGTCATTTTCTCAACAAGTGAGCCTGAAAATTATCGATGTTGCATTAATTTTTAAGTCTAGCATGCACATCTCTCCATATTCTCTATTTTGTATTTATCAATTGTGGTGATTATGCCACGTCTACGTTTGTTAGGATTTTGATTATGGTTGTAACTTATTTGTGACCCTATTTCAACGGTAGCCTCGAGGGTCTAGGGTATTATAAATATACCCTCCACAGAGGAGGAAAGGGTTGAAACCCATGAGACATTTTGCATACATGTAAATTTTGATCCATTTTAATAAAATTTGCAGAGCCTGATGCCGGTCTTTGAATGCGTAAATTCATGTGTATTTCCAAGTTACATCGTATGAGATATTTCATTTATGTGCATGTTTTATTTGTTAATATTTTTGTTATGTTTTTTCTTTCATATCTAAGATAAGTGTATGATAGTTTCAGAATTCATACGTTGTTATGCTTTGTCTATCGTCTCTGATATCCAAAAATTATTTCTACCAAAGTTGACGTAGAATTCATCTAACTGGTGCTCTACATTAATGGGCTATCATCTTTCTTCCTTTTCCACCATGCCCAAAATTAATTGATAGTAACTGAAGTGCTACCTTGCTTCTGTAGGCATTTCCTACGCACTCTCTATATATTTGATAAATTGTGAATCCATAGCCCAATTGTGTTTTCCCTGTTTCAACCACAAACTCAGCTTGAATTTGTTTTATCTCTAAATATGGCCTTGATAAATATCTTGTGAGAGATCCCTCTCTGGAAAGGAAGAGGCCAACTCTCCTTTCCTAAAGCGGTTTTGTTGTTACCTCGGGGTCCGCCTCCCGCAACCTTAGGCACAATTCTGAGTGCTAACAGACATTAAAATCCAAAGTATCTAGATAGAAGATGTTACTAACTCATACAACTATTAGAAGATGAAGTTATCAAAACCCCCGATCAATCACTATAAAGCTCCTGAAGCCTATCTGACTTATCATCTAAAGTATAGATTATAGCCATGAAGGTATCCTTTGTAATCTTGGTTCATAGTTGATTTACAACACATGAAGAATATTTATCTCTTCTAGTATGGTAAACACGTAGGTCATTTTATTTTTGCTTACTATCGTTTTTTTTACTTTTGGAAAATTAATGATGAAAATTTTCAAGGATTAGAGTGAATAATGAATATCTTGGATGTGGATCATTTATGAATTCATAGTTACTTATGAGAATCCTATACATTTTGTATTTTCCCCTGCATTAACTTATTTGTCAATGTATTTTTAGTTAGAACTTGAAACTGTAAGGTTTGTCGTTACACCAAAACCTGCAGATGTTGATGAACATTTGAAACCCAGCACAAGGCCCTATCACAAGGAGTGGCAGTTAGTACACATTTTTTATATTCCCAGAGGTGAATCGGTTATACCATGTGGAGGTTGTACAGATACTCCAACACCTCGCCTCTGACGTAGATCAGGGTAATTGAACCTGATACCTATGCTTTGATACCATGTAAAGTTTATCGTTACACCAAAACCTGCATATGTTGATAAAAAATTGAAACCCAGCACAAGGCCCTATCACTAGGAGTGGTGGTTAGTCCACTTGTTTTATATTCCCAGAGGTGCGGTGGTTATACCATGGGGAGGTTGTACAGATACTCCAACATAAGCCTCTTACATATGGATCTAGATACTATATCAAAAGACAAAGCCAGTGTCTTCGGCAAGATGCATAGTATCCCCTTCCATTCTCTACTACCTAATGGTCTCTTGTTGGCCATGGGATTTACCTATCCTCCTTGAAATTGATTTTCTTTGATTGACTGAGCACAACAAAATATATAAAGGATACAGGATTACACTCAATTTATAATATCTATAATTTGTTTTTTCTAAACCACTCTACAATATTAGGATCTAGCTAAAACTCTGCCACCTATTCTACATGATGAAACTCAGAAGAACTTATATAGTTTGTGATGTTGTAGAGATTGAAAGAGAATTTGTATGTGATGCTCTCCCATGTGATATTGTGGGAATGAATTCCAAGCTTATGAGTCAATACATTGACTTTTTGGTTGATAGATTGCTGATATATTTTGTAGTAATCAAAATCATTGCATTCTTATGATTCATCTATTGATTCAGTAGTGCTATTGTGGGGTTTGTTAGCACTTGATTTGTAAATTATTTTTGTGATGCATTCATGTTAACTTGGGTTGTGCTAAATTTTATCATGTGCTATAGAGTTATCTTTTTCCAAGGTAAAAAAAATACAAATGTAGGGGTTAACCATTTTGGGAAACATTGTCGTCTTCAACAAATTTACAAATCACTAGTTTGGTCCATAGTATAGGCCACTTCTTTCACAAGTAACTTCGTATAGGCCATTCTAAGAAGGGTGAATGGAAGGAACTGACTTACCCCAGATAACCCATAGAAAAACCAAATTCATTAGATACAAGATGAGGACCCAAGATCCAAACTATAAATATAATTGAATTGTATCAAAACTCCTAAGAAATATACAAATATAACTCCAAGGAACATCAGAAGTAAAAAACATCAACTACTCACTATATCTTTGTCATGTGCTTATGTGTCCTAAATAAGTATATACATATGTATGCAAAATGAGTTATACAGTAATTCTCAGTCATTATCCATTTCTGTGGAAAGTACCATTTATATATTAGACTAGGAATTTGAGATATAATTTCAGGTTCCGAGAACACTAGTCTAATTTTAATGCTAAGTAGACGCCAAAGGCACAAAATAAAAAAAATACCCAAAATGCCCAAAATCTTTAGACCTCCAATCTTAGCCAAGTTTTTGAACTTAATGAAAAAGTCGGCTGAAATGCATGCGATGTCAACAAAACGCATCTCCCATGCATCGACTGCAAAGAATATGCTCGCACTTCCAAGCTTCCAACAACTAACATCTGCAACTTATGTTTTGCATGGACGCTCATACAAATACACAAGACTTGGTAATTATGACTGGATTTAGGGATATCATGGTTTTGAATGGGAAGATATGGTGGAAATACTGGAAGAACTACAACATGTGGCTCATTATTTCACTCCACCTGGTTACATAGAGATTCACCATATCCACTGGAAGGATATCCCAATATTCACTTGTCTTCAAACCATTTATTGAATACTCCCTGTGGTGTTCCCTCGTAGCAATTCTAGGCTAGAGGTAGGTTCCCTCTTGTTCTTGCTTGCTTAAGTGTGGTACAATTCTCGTGTGTGGTGGTTCCATTTAGCACTGCGGTCGACAATTTTGGGTTCACTCAGGATAAGGACCTCCCAGGTAAGATTCATACTACTGTTATATGTTTGTGTAACCTTTCTTGGAATGCTTGATCTATCCACCATACCCTTGTCTCGGCCACAAAATTGATTTGTGAATCTCTTCTTTTCAAACTGGACCACACTCTTGTTGCATTTAGAAGTTTCTGGGCTCTGTTCCATAGCCAAGCTAGTTTTTTTATGAATGCCTCTGTATGTGGTTTTAGACTCTACCTGACCCATTAACAAGCTTCTCTTCATCTCTCGATAACATCCTTCTTATCTGTTATTATTCCTCCTCAAAAGTATCATCATGATGCATCCATCTGTCCAGTGACTGGTAGGTCAGAACTTTATTAGCTCACCCCTCCGGTTTCAGAAACAACTGGTGGAAAAGAGAAAACGTTACAAACATAAAATCCTTGAGTCAGTCCAAGACAACATTTAGTGTGCTGAGAAAGAGGAAATTAAAAAATGAATTTAAGGAATTAGTACCAGATCCTGGCTCCTATAGAGGTAGACTCACTCTTTATCAATAATCCCTAGACTTGCAATGGTGGCAGAAGATGATACTAGGAATAACTTTAGTGGAAAAGGATGAACAACAAGGGGAAATTCTACTTCAGTAGGAAAAAATCATGTTTCTCCTGCAAAGGATTCTGGACAATGAGGTTGAATTCGTTAAAAGACTATGAATGAAGCTCTTGCCTCAAGATCAGTCTATCGATTGATCATGTTTTTATTTTAGTCTCATTTCTAGTTTATTTCTATTTTAAAAATACTTCAGTTAAATGGTGACATTTTCTGTTTTCATGGATTTTACATTTCTAAGACTCATCAAGAACTCACAATCACTCTGGTATTGTCTCATTGTCTTTCGAGGGAGACTGTCAGTTTGATTTCCAAGCCTATTTTCCCAGAAATGGGAGGGCTTGGTTTTTTTTCTGTAAATGTTTTTTTTTGGCAATAGAAGGATAAACTAATTTTATTTTTTTTGCAACTTACTACTTACTCTTTGTTATGTTATTTATCTATCAGAAACTTTGTTGGACAAAGGACTATTTTTTTTAATAGTCCAACTATCATTTCATGAACATGTTGTTAAAAAGAACAATATCATGTATATTCAATGCAACAGGGAAACAATACTTTTAATGTTTTCTTTTCTGAATGTATTGAATACCTCCAAAGTCTTTCTTTACAGGAGCTCTTAGATAATTGGAAATACACATATATGTGTATCTACAAAATGTAATTTTGTTCTCGACGGATGAAATAAAATTACGCTTTTTTTCCCAGGGAAAAAAGAAGGATAAACTAATTTACAAACAAAAAAAACTTAATGAAAATATGATAGACAGACTGGTCATTCCACATATTCATAACATCACATCTCATTTCACATGCAACAAATATTATATAATACTGATGTATTACAAAATAAAAAATTGTGCCCATGACATATAATGTCAACGTGTGCCCAAAATTTTAAGTAAATGTAAATGTTAATCCCGAACTACAAAAAATTTATAAACAATGTCATGAGCTAAGTATAAATATTCAATAAATAAACTATTCTTAGTTGATACAACATCACTAAAATCACTAGTCACACAGTATAACCACTAGCCACATACTTCTCATCCTTATGCCAAGGAATGAAGCTCAACAAAGCATCTTCTAGATTACATAATGCGCTACTAGGACGTGGTAGAGCTATATTTCCAAATAGAGGATCTAAAATTTCTATTGGATTCACAATATAATATCGTTTTCCAATAGGGACATGATAAACCATTTCATTTGGGTCAATCTTATGTATTGTCTCCCTTGCACCTTTAACCCTTGAGTTTAAAGGAATGAGAAAGAATTTATTTCCTTCCAACCCCAATTGGGAATTTGGTGTCAACTCATTAGCATTATCTTGACCCTGCAAATAAATGAGACAAATTAAGATGCATGGAAATAAGAATTTAAATTTGATGATGCTAGATTAAATAATTACAATCTTACATGAATTGGTGTTTTCATTTTGTCAATTTGTAGTTTCGATGGAACCATTGGTGTTTTTTGTGCCAAATTTTGATCATATTTTGATGCACAACTCTGCACCCAATAGACAATGATTTCTAATATATTGAGAAATAAAATAAAATTGAACTAAATTACGAAAATTTTCAATACTTACTAGGGATGATGGAGTATGCATTGAAATAAATTTATTTTGTATTAGTCCTTTCATAGGGGTTGTTATGTCCCTTGTGTTATTCAAAAGAAGAAAATAAAATATTATTTAAAATAATAATTAAACAACTAACCTCCACCATGGGCATGATTTCAACATGAGCATTTTGTACAGTAGGACATTGTTTATATGAACAATCGAATATTAGAATTCAGATCATTAGTGTGAACATATGTATATTGAGACAAGAGTAAAGAATTGGACACTAACACTTTCTTTGTTGACCATATTTTCTCTCTCCATATATTCTACTTGTTTCAGTAGTTCAGTTATTTTTGTTTTCAAAGATGTGATTTCCTATGTTTTTCCTTTCACTGTAGCTTGGATTATAGCTAGCGCCTCCTTGTATGGAATTTTTCCAAAGAATTTTGTTGGAATAAATCCTAATAAAATGCCATGACATTGTCCTCTTACATCAACCCTAGTACCTTAGCAAGGGAATCATCCCTAGATGCAAAGTCTTGAGATGCAACTTCTACTTGTGCTTGTTCAATTTTTTGCTAAAATTGACATACAATTAAATCAGATCATAGAAGAAAACATTTCCAAAATTTAAAATGAAATTTTAATCAATATCTAAATTAAAATTTTGATAACATACTATTGTTTCTCCTACAACAGATGTGATTGGAGTGCCATCCTTATTCTGATGGCACTTATTCCATAAGTATGCCCTAGTAATGCTTGTAGTTGTATCATCGAAGGCTATAGATTTTTTCTAGTTGCAACAAGTAAAATAGTATGGTTAAGTTGTGACATTACAATGAAACTAAAATATGCTAATATTTCTCATATCAGATAAAATATCATCACAATTGTTTACCATATCATCTTCAACCCATTGATAACCTCGACGTCCAGAGGTGTGCAAGTCCCTCTCCTTTTCTCTATTTTCCTTGTCTTTTTTCCATATATCCTAGAAATCAATTGAAAATAACATATATAATTCAACATTACAAGCCAAGATAGATTATAAAAAACTTGATTATATAATATGTGAACTTTTTGCTTACCAGGAATTCAGTGGTGGCTCGTGATAGGACGAATTCGCTCCACAATGTCTTAGTTATCCTAATTGGAGGAACATTTTTTAATCTTTCCTCTGTTGACTCATAAGGGTCACAGTATTTTTTGGTCAACCAATATCTATGACTGTTTTCCTTATGGCCAATGGATTTCATACAATATTCTTTAAGGGCTGGAGAGAATATGAATTTCTCTTGCAACATACAAGAATTGCATTTTTAGATGTCATACATGGTTTGAAACTAAACTTCAAATTCATCCAAAAATAGAAATGTTGAAAACAAATACACGTAATGTCTAATACTCACATTAATAATGTTCCACAAGTCCTCCTTTAATTGATCTGAAACCTTCCTCCAGTTATAATAATCAATTGGAACCATTTCCCTTGCGAGCACATGTAGTAATGAAGATAGCTTCACATAGTTTGGACCAACTGGTTAGTTCCTTTAATTGATATGGATTTCGGTATTTTCGTCCAATTTATTGATTTTTGCACATTTAGTTTCTCCTCTACCTTTCTTCTTGACTTTATCTGTCGATGCTTGTGTAGAGGGATATTCACCTTGTATACTAATATCTTGTTGGCATTGTTTTTTGTAAACATATTCTATAAAACAAGGGCACATAAAGGTGTTATGGATTTCTAAGTCATAAATTTTTATTTATTAAGAACTACAAAATTAAACATTAATGATCTTACCTTGTTCTTCATGTTGCTCCCCCTCTTTTTGGGTCGAGAGATCTTCCCCTTCTACACTGTTATCCATATGGCATGGTTGTTTGTGAACATCTTCTATAAAACAAGGGAACATAAAAGTGTTATGGATTTCTTAATCCCAAGATTTATAGTTATAAAGAACTAGGAAAATCTGAATTAATGGGCTTACCTTGTTCATGTTGCTCCTCCTCCTGAAAAGAGGAAAATGTATCTTTGTCATTTCCTTATTTTTTAGGACTAGTAGAGCCATTGAAAGGAATAGAAGGCATAATTTTCTTTTCTATTGTTTGTATTTTACTCTTCTTTGTCACTGTGGCCAAGAATGTTATTAAACATATGCCTAACATCATCATACAAAAAAAATAAGCATTATACTGCATAAGGAAATACATTGTTCTATTTCTAAATATTTACCTTCTAATATGCATGTCCCTTTCTTTCCCATTTGATCATTTTGACACGTTCTTTTTGAAAATTCCATAATCAGATTATTTTGATTTCATGTCATAATCTGCTTTCTCTGTTTTTTTGAAAATTATTAGAGTATTGATTAGCCGTAGCCTATTAGATTGTTATTAAAGTACAAAGTAATATGTTCTAACAATTTAAATTAAATAAAATTGGTGGAAGGAAGTAGATGGGTTCTCTTTGCCTAGATGACAATGTGACTTTTAAGTATTCATGGGGAATTGGTTTGACCACAAATAACATTGCTGAAGCATTAGCACTCTAGAAAGGTCTCTTTCAAGCCTCAGCCCATGGTATTATAGATCTTTTTTTTTAGCGATTCTAGGATGATCCTCCACTCGCTCATCTCCCAGAAACTCCATTCGAATAGCGTGTAGACAAGCCTGCTACGATTCTAGGCTAATCATCCACTCATTCATCTCTAATCTGAAATTCATAATGTGAAAAATCCTATTGTGGGTCTGATGGACTCTTGTCATCGTTGATTTCTAGGTTATAGCTTTCAAAATGTTACCGGCTAGTCTTTAGTTTGTTTCTTTTCATATGTCTGTTTATTTGACTGCTAGTTGGGGCTTGCCAGATCTAGTAGTGGCCTCTATCAGTAACTATGTCTTTACTCTCAGGAAGTAGTAGTATTCCCATTTACTGTGATGGGAAATTTTGTTTTTTTCTCAGATGTAACCTCTTGGGTGGCTCAACCACAATTTTATTAATATAAAACGTACTCGTTTATATTAAAAAAAACAATTTAAATTAAATAAAAATAATTATATACTTCAATCACAAACAATCACTTACCTCCATTTTTCCACTTCTACAAAGCCTGCATTACCAAAAAAATAAAGTCTATCATCACTCAATTGCTAACTGAAAGTTGTTTAAACGATTAATATATCTAACAAGTTTAAAAATTAAAAGGGAAGACTATATGTAAGGACTATCTGCTAAAAGGAATAGATGTCATAACTTGAGAGAGAGAGAGAGAGGGTTAGAATTTTGTAGGTTTAGGTTAGACATGCACAATATCTAATAAGATATCTCATTCTCCAAGAGCAAAGACACCTAGGCCTTAAAGGCTGCAAGCAGGACAAGGTTTACATAAGCAGCCCCAAATATGAACACGGTAACAGCCTTGTAGCAGTGGGAAAGTGCAGTCCAACTCTGGTGGTCACAAAACAATCACAACCCAATTAAATGAATGTCAAATAGTGCATGACTCATCTAGGAAAATCCACCACAATCCACGGTCAACCCTAGAGGAAACCAAAATTTTTACATAATTTTTAAAATTTTGTAGCAAAGGAACCACTATTTTGATTTATGTCAATAAATAAACCACATAATGTGTATTACACTTACTAAACATATGATAAAATTTTGTGCAAAATGCAGCACATAAAGCATATTACACTTAAAATTTTGTAGCAAAGGAACCGCTATTTTGATTTATGTCAATAAAGAAACCACATAATGTTTTCAGTGTTTGTTGTTTTCAGTTATTATGTTGTTTTCACGAAAGCATTGATAAAATACCTCCAATAACGCAGAACAATAATGCAGTGAAACTTAAGTTACACCTCACGCAGTTCACCTCAATATATCCAAATAGCTCATGGTGTTGAATACCAGAATCAAAGCAAGTAAACGTTGGCCTGTTCAAAAAGAAAACGTCGCCCTTTCTCGGTAAAACTTTTCGTGGGAGATAAAATGTGAAAAGTTAGGTTAGGATTCCCTTTTTTTTATTAAATTTTGTTTTTTTTGTATAGATAGCAAAAACACCCAAGTTTTCTCCTAAGGTTTTCAATGAAAAGGGGAAGGACTAGAGTCATGTAGGTGGACAAAAGGAAGAAAGGAGGGAACCAAAGAAATGCATCAAAATGAAAGGAAATATTTTTATATTGTGGTGGATGACATGAAGTTAAATCATGTAATAATAATGTCTTCTAAGGGATTGATTGTGAGGTTTGTTTGTAGAAGGATGGGGACAATGAGTTTGTTTCTATAGATTTAAGTGCACTAGTAATGAATTTTATCTTACTAGATAAGGGATTTAATTTTCATCCGAGGTTAGATGTTGGTTTTACATCCAAACATAGTATTATTTCTAGTAGGTATCTATTGCATTTATACCTAGGTGGATTTATCAGTTACTTGATCAAATTACGTATATATCATTCAACGTTCCATGTCAATAAGTAAGGATACCATAAGGATAAAATAATTGTACAAAATTAGTCTATTTCCATAGACTCTGTTATGATTCTACACAAGATATTTTCTCTTTATGTTATTTGTAACTACTAGGCTTACAAATCTACTTTCTTAATTGACATATCAATTAGGTAACCATGGATATTAGAATAATGAGAAGAGATATACGGTGTTACATTTTCTCTATATTCTCTCCATAAGTTTGAGAATTCAATACATTGGTTAAGATCCCACTTGGAGAAAACCTACAAGAACCTATATAATCCTTTTAAATATTAAAATTTTTTATCATTACCTCATCCAACCATATTAAACTCTTTTAAAGTAAAATGAATTTGAACCATTAACCTATGTTTTTTACACCATTATTATACCATTGAAACTATTCTCCTAATGAAAATCTGACAACTTGCTTGATGGACCATAGCAATATGAGGTGACCCCCATCTCCTTATAAGTATAATATTTAACCTACAATGTCAACCCTCCATCTATTTATAATTATATAACAAATAGGTATATACCTAGTATTGTAGGTGCTAATGATGTAAAGGACACCTTTCTAATTCCTACAACACTTGTTATATGAATTAGTGAACCATGACAATCTTGTAGATTGATCAGAGAAAAAGATGGCTATATAGATCCAAAATTTCATCTAATCTATCCTTAAGTATTCCCTTAACCATCATCCCTAACTGAAAATGATTGACACGAAATGAAGTAACATATACTACCTTGACTAATGGACATTGCAAAGGAGGCAAAGTTGTCATTTATCTTGCACTAGTGGAACATATGAAGGAAAATGATTGTGAACAAAATATTCATACTTACAATCCTTTGATGAATGGATTCACAAGGAAAATGACTTGATACAAATAAGGAGGTTGAGATGGTACACCATGAAATCGATCTTGTATATTAGCCTATTGTGGTGGATGACTTGCAATTAAATAATGTAATAAGCATGGCTTCTAAGGCATTGATTGTGAGGTTTATTTGTAGAAGGATGGGGACATTGAGTTTGTTTCAATGGATTGAAGTGCACTAGTAAACAATTTTAGCTTACCACATAAGGGATGTCATTTTCATCTGAGGTTATATGTTGAGGTTACAATATCCAAACATAGTATTATTTCTAGTCAGTATCTATTGCATTTATACCTAGGTGGATTTACCGGTTACTTGATCAAATTACTTATATATCTTTCAAGGTCCCATGTCAATAAGTAAGGATACCATAAGAATAAAATAATTGTACTAAATTAGTCTATTTCCATAGAATATCATATGATTCTACAAAAGAATATATTTTCTCTTTATGCAATTTGTAACTACTGGCATGATATCACTCATTATTGTTTCTTGCCTTACATAGAGATCTATCATATGCATTTAAAAAATTATTTCTTGTTTTTTTCTTGGTTGGATTTATGATCTCTCTCGTTATGGAAATCATATGAGCTAAAATTTCTATGGTGGTATGCCTTACAAATATACTTTCTTAATTGACATATCAATTAGATAGCCAGGGACATTAGAATAATGAGAAGAGATATATTGTCTTACATTTAATCTATATGTTCTCCATAAGTTTGAAAATTTGATACATTGGTTAAGGTCCTACTTGGAGAAAACCTACAAGAAGCTATATAATCCTTTTAAATATTAATAATTTTTATTATTACCTCTTCCAACCATATCAAATTCTTATAAAGATAAAAGGAATTGGAACCATTAACCTATGTTTTTTAGACCAGTATTATACCATTGAAACTATTCTCCTAATGGAAATCTGATTACTTGCTTGATGGACCATATCAATATTCTTGACCCCCATCTCCTTATAAGTATAAGTTTTAACCTACAATGTCAACCCTCCATCTTTTTATAATTATCAAACAAATATGTATATACCTAGTATTGTAGGTGCTAATGATGTAAAGGACACCATTCTAAATCCTACAACACTTGTTATATGAATTAGTGAACCATGGAAATATTGTAGGTAGATCAGAGAAAACGATGGCTATATAGATCTAAAATTTCATCTAATAAATCCTTAATAATTCCCTTAACCATAATCCCTAACTGAAAATGATTGAAACCAAATGAAGTAACATATACTACCTTGAATAATGGACATTGCAAAGGAGGCAAAGTTGTCATTTATCTTTCACTAGTGGAGCATATGAAGGAAAATGGTTGTGAACCAAATATTCATACTTACAATCCTTTGATGAATGGATTTCACAAGGAAAAAGACTTGATACAAATAATGAGGTTGAGAGGGTATGCCATGAAATCGACCTTGTATATTATCATATTGTGGTGGATTCCATGAAGTTAAATAATGTAATAAGCATGGATTCTAAGGCATTGATTGTGAGGTTTATTTGTAGAAGGATGGGGACACTAATTTTGTTTCAATGGATTCAAGTGCACTAGTAATCAATTTTACCTTACCACATAAGGGATGTCATTTTCATCTGAGGTTAGATCTTGAGGTTACAATATCCAAACATAGTATTATTTCTAGTTGGTATCTACTGCATTTATACCTAGGTGGATTTACCGGTTACTTGATCAAATTACTTATATATCATTCAAGGCCCCATGTCAATAAGTAATGATACCATAATGATAAAATAATTGTACTAAATTAGTATATTTCCATAGAATCTCTTTTGATTCTACATAATATATTTTCTCTTTATGCAATTTATAACTACTGGCATGATATGAATCATTATTGTTTCTTTCCTTACAAAGAGATCTATCATAAGCATTCAAAAAATTATTTCTTTTTTTTTCTTGGGTAGATTTATGATATCTCCTCTTATGGAAATCATATGAGCTAAAATTTCTATGGTGGTATTCCTTAAAAATATACTTTCTTAATTGACATATCAAATAGGTAACCAGGGATATTAGAATAATGAGAAGAGATATACGATGTTACATTTAATCTATATGCTCTCCATAAGTTTGACAATTCAATACATTGGTTAAGGTCCTACTAGGAGAAAACCTACAAGAACCTATATAATCCTTTTAAATATTAATATTTTTTTATCATTACCTCTTCCAACCATATGAAATTATTATAAAGATAAAAGGAATTTGAACGATTAACCTATGTTTTTTAGACCAGTGTTATACCATTGAAACTATTCTCCTAATGAAACTATGATTACTTGCTGGATGGACCATATAAATATGATGTGACCCTCATCTCCTTATAAGTATAATTTTTAACCTACAATGTCAACCCTCCATCTCTTTATAATTATCAAACAAATAGGTATATACCTAGTATTTTAGGTGCTAATGATGGAAAGTACACCATTCTAATTCCTACAACACTTGTTATATGAATCAGTGAACCATGGCAATCTTGTATCTAGATCAGAGAAAAACATGGCTATATAGATCCAAAATTTCATCTAATATATCCTTAAGTATTCCCTTAACCATCATCCCTGACTGAAAATGGTTAACATGAAATGAAGTAACATATACTACCTTGATTTATGGACATTGCAAAGAAGGAAAAGTTGTCATTTATCTTACACTAGTGGATCATATGAAGGAAAATGGTTGTGAACCAAATATTCATACTTACAATCCTTTGATGAATGTATTTCACAAGGAAAATGACTTGATACAAATATGGAGGCTGAGAGGGTATACCATGAAATCAACCATGTATATTAGCCTATTGTGCTAGATGATACGAAGTTAAATAATGTAATAAGCATGGCTTCTAAGGCATTGATTGTGAGGTTTATTTGTAGATGGGTGGGGAGAGTGAGTTTGTTTCAATGGATTGAAGTGCACTAGTAATCAATTTTAGGTTACCACATAAGTGATGTCATTTTCATATGAGGTTAGATGTTGAGGTTACATCCAAACATAGTATTATTTATAGTATGTATCTACTGCATTTATACATCCTAGGTGTATTTACCAGTTACTTGATCAAATTACTTATATATCATTCAAGGTTCCATGTCAATAAGTAAGGATACCATAAGGATAAAATAATTGTAAAAAATTAGTCTATTTCTATAGACTCTCTTATGATTCTACACAAGATATTTTATCTTTATGCTATTTTTAACTACTGGCATGATATGACTCATTATTGTTTCTTTCCTTACAAAGATATCTATCATATGCATTCAAACAATTATTTATTGTTTTTTCCTTGGTTGGATTTATGATCTCTCTTCTTATGGAAATCGTATGAGCTAAAATTTCTATGGTGGAATGCCTTACAAATCTACATTTTTAATTGACATATCAATTAGGTAACAATGGATATTAGAATAACGAGAAGAGATATACTGTGTTACACTTTCTCTATATGCTCTCCATAATTTTGACAATTCAAGACATTGGTTAAGGTCCTACTTTGAGAAAACCTACAAGAACCTATATAATCCTTTTAAATATCAAGAATTTTTTATCATTACCGCTTCCAACCATATGAAATTATTATAAAGATAAAAGGAATTTGAACCATTAAGCTATGTTTTTTAAACCAGTATTATACCATTGAAACTATTTTCCTAATGAAAATATGATTACTTGCTAAGATATCCCTCCAAACGATTTTCAATGATTCCTACCTTACATATACCACATATCATGTTATGCCAATCTATAGCGTCCACCTCATTTATGTATTTGCATTATTCAATGAACCATTTTAGTGGTGGAAGTGTAGTAGTTTTTACATATTCCATGGGAATTTCTATTTAGGTCATTGGATAGTCAACGACAGGTGGCATATGAAATTATTAAACCAAGTGATCTCTAATAGTGTTATGGCCATTGCACTGCACCTTTGAGTAATTTACTCACTCCCAAGTGATATTTCTTGAGCTCTAAAGGAAATTAAGTTTCCCACACCTTCCAAGCCATTAAATGAGGTTATTGAAGCTCGTTCTAACTCGTCCTAAAAATACATTGATATGTTAAAATTGTGGTCACAACTTTAACATATTGATCTCCTATCATACTAAAAACATATATTAGGTATTCTATAGGTTGGGATATATCCACATTAGAAACATATTTATATTTAACCCATAGATCCTCCCTACGATGTAAGTTATAAATATCCTTGACAAGCAATAGAATAGAAGCTAGAAACGCTTATACAATAACTAAAATAAGAATATAAGAAACTAGGACTCCCTAGAACCATCCCCATAGCATATTCTATAATAAGGTTAAGCCCAAGGGGGTCTTCTTATGAGTCTAAGAAGTAAAAATATTATATTATACTTAGGATTATAGGCTCATGCCGTGGTTATACATACAACAAATTTGTATCAGTCATAGTATATTTTTAGGCCCATCTAGATCTAACATACTATATATTCATGCATATTCTCTTTTTCGTCTTTTTTGGTTTTTATGTTTTTGAAAAAAAAAGGAGTAATAGAGGGGCCGTATTCTTCATTCGTTGGTTGAGTTTGAACTGCATGCGGGAGTAACATAGGGCTCAATTTCATCTTGTGGATGTCACATTCTTCATTTGTTGGCTGAGTTTGGACTGCGTGGGTCATGACATCGTATGGAGAGAACACAGTGATCCACATGCTTCATCTGGTACAATATCAAGGCTTGTTACAACCAAAAAGGGAATTGATATACATATTGACATCTACATGAATCTACTATAGCATTGTTGGGTACTTTCATTGTAGCCTTCCTTATTTTTACAACTGTGCATAACATTTTTGGGTAGTGAAGCATAATAAGGGAGTCTGCAAACTTATTTTTCACTCACAATGTTGAGAAGAAGATGATTTGGGTTGTTTTCAGGAGCTTGCAGGGCAAGGAAGACAACAAAGAAACATCGAGACACCTAAGAAGGGAAGCTGACTTCCATAAATCATTGTGCATGCCTAGGAAGCTACAAGTTAGAGTTAAAGTAATTTCAGATTTTCTTGTCCACCTTAGAACTGCTGTTATAGTCATCGTAAACTTAAATTTATACGAATATGATATTTACAGTTTATTTTCCTTGTTATTTATGCAAAACAATCTCTATTTCATTTACTGTTCATTGTTAGCATTACAAAAATCAAGATCTAAAAATTATAGTCAATATACAAGCCAAACATTACACATATGATGGCATTGATTTGCGTACAGACTTCAAAACCCTTCAGATCTAAAGCAAAATCTCTGTGTTAAACAACTTTTTGCATTGTTTAACTTTCTTCCACAGTGGATTTCTAGGTTTTCGTATGTTCCCTTCCGCACTCTATCTTTCTAGAATGCTAGAATCAGAAGTTGGATTTTCGACTTTCAACACTTATGAAACAATATTTTCTGCGCAACGCTTCTTCCCCCGTTGTCGATCTAGTGTGGGCTTGATCTTGATCGTTGATCTATCAATTTCACAGCCAGCTTGAGTGTTTGTACAACTTACTTTTTCACACAGTGAAATGGATTTCTGATCATTTGATCAGTTGTCCCCACCAAATCAACGATGGATTCCAAAATATTATGCACATTCCATAGAGTATTGCGCAGATGAAATTTTTTTCAAAGCTTGCAACTTCTCTCGGTGATATCACTGTAAACTGTCGATCTTCCCAACCATCGATCCCCACTCTACAATATTGTTTTATTTAATTTAATGGTTAAGGTTTAACCCTCTACAAAGCATCACTTAATTGATCACTGACAGGATCAATTCTTCTCTGCAATTCATAAACTATGGAAATCCAAAGCCACAGAGTTTATACACAGGCTTATATGTTGTGAATGCAGGATGAATTCATGCTTCTACATAACTATATGAAGACATGAAATCCATCAAAACCACATGTAGAGTCTAATCCTATGTTCTTTATTCAACTCACCGGAAATTCAAATACACACAGAGAATTCTACATGTTCACTCCTCGCTCAATCATTTGTGTACACACCTCTCACTCCTCCATTCACGCTTTGTGGAATTTATCTCCCTATCAATATCTATGAGATAATCAAATATTCTTTGAGCTATCCTCAAACCTATATGAGGTATCCTAAGCTTTGTGAGCAAGCCTAAGCTTTTGTGAGCCAACAAGCTCTGTAAGATAACTAAGCTACTAAGAAAATAACTCAAACTGGTTTAAATACAAGAGGATTTTTTTTCCAGATCCTATAACAAAGGAGTACAATCCTAACTATTAAATGTGGAAGAGGATTCTTTGCTAACACTATGAATAACAACTAACTCAATCCTAACTATTATATGTGGAAAAGGATCTAGATTCCTTATCCACTTTATTCAACTTTTACAAAATAAAGCAAATTACAAATGTACAAGACCCTAGGTCTCTTAAAAGTTCCCTTGACCTTGTGAATTCATGAATGACTTCTCCCTCTTGAGCCTATGCTCCTACATCAACATATCACCAGTACATTGAATACAAAAACCAACTAAGACTATTTGACACAGCTCAGTGGTATTTTTGACAGGTGTTTTTAGGAAATCCCTTAACCAAATTACATATGCAAATAAGACAAAAAAGTCAGCAGGATTTGATGGGGGTCATTACAGTCTACTATCCAAAGAATATCCCCCTTGTATAAAAATTGAACCCTCTCACTTCCTTTAGATAAAGCTTGTTCATTGGTAAATGTCTCATCATGTTGAGTGGAGATGAGAATTGTGTGAATGCATAGAGGAACCATGCACCACTGTCATTTTTCTACTGAATGGTTACTTGTGTTTTTCCATCAAGCCTCAACCATGAGTAGGTTCCATTCTTTCTGTTAGAATAATCCGTCAGGATTATTGTAAATAAATAATAAATAGGAATATGAATAGATAGGAAGGTGAAAAGGCTGGTTATCAACCGCCACATTGTAATGTATAAATAAATGTTTCAGCCATGAATAGATTGAATCGGGAGTTATACCTAACAAGTGGTATCAGAGCGCTGCCATAACTCCTGCCTGTTTCCAGTCTGCCCATTCCTGGCATTCTGCTTGCCAGTCCATTTCCAGACTGCTCCATCAGTCTTCCAGTCGAGTCGCATGCAGTGTATGCATTACTCCTCCATCTGCTGCGTTTATTCTCTGCTAAATTTTTTGAATTACCTAACCCTAAGTTGAATTTCCCCACCGTTCTCTGCATTGAGTATATGCTTTGAGGTATGCTTTCTACTGGAGTATATCTGCATTTATATCTGTGAGTTTATATCTGCTTTGAGTTATTCCACCTGATGAATGCCCTCTGTGTGATCTCTGGTGCGTTGAAAACTCTGGAGTGTAACCCTAATTTTGTATAAGAATTTATTTTGGGTAATTATGTGTTCCCGGATCAAGAAGTCAGTACGTATGATGCCAACGGAAAAGTTTGGACTGCTGTCGTTGATCTTCCTCGTAGATTTTACAATTTTGAATGCGCTTCACAGTATGGTGACCAAATTTTTGTGAATGGGTTTGCTCGACCTGACAACTCTCAAATCTCTTATATGTTTTAGACGTCAATTGGGCGGTCTATTGTAGTGGACGTTCCAAAAGCCTTTACGGGAAAATTTGTATCTGCTATAACGTTTCAGAGCTTCCTGCCATTCTCTCCTGCCTGCATGCGTTACTCCTCCTCCACGTGAAACCCTAATTTATGAATTGAGAATCGTAAAAGGTGTTTTTTGAGCTGATAAGAGTTTAAGTCTGTGGTGGATTGTATATTTACGATAAGCCTTTCCCTCAGAATCAGAAAAATGGCACTTAGAATAACTACAGCACTTTATCAATATTTACAGTTTCCCATCATTTTGGCTCGAAGTTATAGTGTGATGTACGCTCTGATCTGTGTACATACACAATCGATCAGTTTAAGTGTAGTATTTGTATCTATTAAATGTATATTTTTAGGGACAGATCATTTACAGCAGCATGGTACTAGGGTTCTCAAGCTTGATATGTGGTTCATAGAACTAGGATTTGGTTTTCGAGCCTTGCTTGAGCGTTGCACCATAGCACAACCCTAGTGCACACCAACCACAAAATTAAACGTCAGTGCGATCAGCAGACTCCCATCTGATTTTTAACTTTCGTGATTAGATCACATGATAAAATGATCTATATGCCACTTACTATTTATTAGGGTTTCCTTTCTCACCCACTTACAGTCCTGAGTGCTACGAGCTGCCATCCTTGATGACTCGTTGAAGCGTTAGAAAAATAACACTATGAAGACTGATATTGGTATCAGTCTGCTGCGATATATGTCTGCGATTTTATGAAGAGACTACGATCTTCATTTGAGACTGCATTGATCATTTGAAGACTGCCTGGTGCTGCATGTTCCATGTTGGTTCATTCTTGTGACTGCCTGCGTTGGATATTGATATACTGATATATGCGTTGAGACTGATCATTGTATGATTTGCTGTACTAAAACCCTAATTTCTGTGCTGCGACCTGCGTGGAGAAGGCTCCTTCTCCAGCGAGTTCCTGGCCTCGAGGTCAACCCAAATCAAGAGCTCCGTTACTAGCAATGAGCTGGCTGCATGGAGGAGATTGAAGGCTACTTGGTTGAAGAGCTGCATGGAGGCTACCTGCGTTGTATGCTGCGTGGAGACTGCATTGATATATGGTGAGAATGATATATCATACTGAAATATAGTGTGACTGTGATATATAATGTGACTGATACATCATATATTTATCTTCGCTGAGATTGGACACTTCGCACTATTGTTAGCCGTGAATACCAGTTAATGATTGTGGTTACTATGTCTGCATTACCACATCGATTGAAAGAGTAGACTACGTGTTGAGTTGAAGAGGCAGTTGAAGAGGAGAGACTCGGTGCTACATTCACAAGTTGTTGTTGCTACGAGTTCAATATTTATGCCCTAGTTTTATGAGTAAAGTTGTGCACTGAGCTTTTGACAACAGTGTGGAGGCAGAATATTTCTTGCCATATTAAATGTAACCTTTGGGGATTGCATAAACCCTATTTCTACATAACCGCTTCATCATTTTTTTTTAAAAATGATCTCATTTTGATATCTATAAAGAGTCTGCGAGCTCCATACCAGCAAGCATTGTTGAAGAATAATGTATGCTGGAGAGTGTTGTGATTTGTATTTGCTGCTACTGTGACCAAGTTGACGATTGATATTACCAATTGCATGAAGCCAGTTCATGGCCTCATTCAGCTTGTGACTGATATACAGTGCTTGTTGCGTTGAAGACTATGTTTTATGCTGAAGAATATCATCTATTTCTAGTGACTGATATATATTTTGATATATTTTGTATTGATTGATAAGCTTGCATTGTACGCCTTGGCAGAGACTGTAGACCAGCAAGGTTATTGTTTTTCTCTTTTTCATATTAAGATCAATATTGTAAATTACACTAACAGCTGTAAAAGATGCAATCTTTGTCATCAATAGTTGGTGCCACTCTCTCTGGCAAAGAGAGAGGTAGAGGAAGAAGAAATTTCAAAGGCAGAGGGGGCAGAAGCAAAAGATCAGCTTTGCAGTGCAAGCGTTGCGGAAAGACTGGGCACACATCAGATCAGTGTTGGGCTTCATGGGACTCCATCAAAGACAAGCACAAGCAAAAGAAAGATGATAGTAAAAATCAAGATGCTAGTAAATCTTCGGATTCTACTCATTGTATTGTTGCAAATTGTAATCTTGGAATTAATGAAATGACTTCTCTTTCATCTTATAAAGATTGTTGGCTTCTTGATACTGGTGCAACATCACACATGACATTTAGAAAAGACTGTTTTGAAGAACTTAATGAAACAATAGATGGCATAGTTTACTTTGCAGATAAGTCAAGTATTAAACCAAAGGGAATGGGCACCATTCTACTGAAGATGCCTTGATTCCCTGATTTCTTGTTGAAGAACGTTCTCTATCTTCCAGAGTTGTAGAGAAGCCTGCTGTCCTTGGTGGAGATTCAATAGCAAGGCCATTCCATCCACATGTTTGATGGAATCGTTGAAATAAGAAAGTCCTCTGACAACCAAGTCATCATGACTGGATACGAAGATGGAAAGCTGTTGAAGCTCAAGGGTTCATCTGCAATATTTCAGAACTATGCCTACCTCTCTTAGCATGGAGAAGGTAATATTTCATATAGCTTATAACAGTCTTCGTTTGTTGAGAAAGAATGGTGTATTTGGCTTGCCCACCATTCCTAAAGAGAAGAATAAATGTGATGCATGTATATTAGGGAAACATAGTAAGCTGCCATTCCATGAATCTAATTTCAGAGCTAGTAGGAAATTAGAATTAGTACATTCTGATTTGTGTGGCCCAATGCCAACTCCTTCAGCAAATGGGAATAAGTATTTTATGACATTTGTTGATGACTACTCACGAATGTGCCGGATTTACTATTTAAAGACAAAATCAGAAGCATTTGAAGCATTCAAAGACTTTCATGCATTGATTGAAAAACAAGCACAATAAAAAATTGGTACACTTCGTACTGATAATAGAAAAGAATACACTTCAAATGCTTTTGAAAATTATCTTTGCCAACATGGAATTGCACATCAGACTACAGTTCCCTACAATCCTCAACAAAACGGTGTAGCAGAGAGAATGAATAGAACCATAATGAATATGGTTCGCTCAATGATGTTTTTCAAGAATGTAAAACTAATGTTTTGGGGTGATACAGTAAAATGTGTAGCATATTTGAGAAATAGAAGTCCATCAAATGCACTTGATAACAAGACTCCACATGAAATTTGGTTTGGCCATCTCCCTTCAGTCAGGCATCTTAGAGTTTTTGGTTCCACCTGTTATGCCCTGATTCCAAAGGAGCAAAGAAACAAGCTTGGTGCTCGAAGCAGAAAGTGCATTTTCCTGGGGTACGAAGAATACTCCAAGGCATACCGTTTGTATGATGAGGTAAACAAGAAATTTGTTATTTCCAGAGATGTCATTTTTCTTGAAACTAATAAAAATGACCAGTCCATTGAGAGACAGCTTGATCATCTGGAAAATTATCCTCATCCAAAGACATATTATGAAAATGAATATGAAATTCCAAACCTTGAAGGGGGGATTCCTATTTTGGATCAACCTTTGGAATTTCCATATGAAGCACCAACTCCCCTGCATGAAGAAGTTCCTGCTAATTCACTTGAATAAGAGGTTCAACTGGATGATGTGATTGAGAGAATTGAAAGAATCTCAATCAACGATGAAGCACCACCAGCCGATCAACCAGGACCATCACAGAATATTCCTAAATGGGCCATAAAGACACTTGAAAGTATCCATCCAGATGAAGTTGGAAAGACGGGAATGAGAAGTTCGAAAAGACATGAAGATGGAGGAGGAGCAGATAATTCAGGTGATGACATGGATGTATCATTTGATTGTGAATTTAATTTATCTGCTAACTTTGAACCAACTTCCTTTGAAGAAGCTTCTACTCGTGTAGAGTGGAAAGAAGCTATGCAAAATGAGTATGATGCACTCATGAAGAATGGAACTTGGAAGCTGGTTGACCCTCCAGTTAGAACCAAACCAATTGGCTGCAAGTGGGTGTACAAGAACAAATACAAATCAGATGGCTCACTTGACAAGCACAAAGCAAGGCTTGTAGCAAAATGCTATGCACAGAAAGAAGGAATTGACTATGAAGAAACATTTTCTCCTACAACAAAATGGGCTACCATCCGTACCTTACTCTCTTTAGCTACTCAAAAAGGGTGGAAAGTTCATCAAATGGATGTGAAGACTGCTTTCTTGAATGGAGACTTGAAAGAGAATGTCTTCATGTCTCAGCTAGAAGGATTTGTTGTGAAAGGAAAAGAACAAAAGGTATGCAAGCTTGTCAAATCCTTGTATGGCCTAAAACAAGCACCTCGCGCATGGTATGAAAAGTTAACCGAGCATCTTTTGAAATTAAATTTCGAACATTTTGATCTTAATGATGCAACACTGTTTATAAAGAAATTT
>LPNX010252096.1:213404-269474 GCA_001517045.1 Pseudotsuga menziesii | reverse complement strand
TCTGGATACACTATGAGTCTTGGATCAGCAGCTGTTTCATGGAGATCACGCAAACAGTCAGTTCCAGCAGATTCAACAACAGAAGCGGAATATGTGGCTACAGCTGAAGCAACAAAAGAAATAGTATGGATTAGGAAGATACTTGAAGATTTGCAAGAAAAAAAAGAGAAATCCACTCCATTGTTGGTCGACAATACTTCTGCAATCAAGCTAGCTAAGAATCCTAGATTCCATGATCAAACCAAACACATCAACACAAAGTATCATTTGATTCGACATCATGTAGAGGCCAAGACATTCCATCTTCGACATTGTTCCACAAATGATCAAGTTGCAGACATCTTCACCAAAGTGCTTGGACGAGAAAAGTTTTAAATATTCAGAAACATGCTCGGACTTACGAACACCCCTTCGGATTAAGAGGGGGATTGTTAGAATAATCCGTCGGGATTGTTAGAATAATCCGTCGGGATTATTGTAAATAAATAATAAATAGGAATATGAATAGATAGGAAGGTGAAAAGGTTGGTTATCAACCGCCACATTGTAATGTATAAATAAATGTTTCATCCATGAATAGATTGAATCGGGAGTTATACCTAACACTTTCTGACCTCTGTGAGATTTTCTCCCAGCTTGGTATCGAGCACATGGGTGAGAGGCATCAACTCAGTGGTTTCGTTAGTTGCATAAACAGTCCAATAAAGGGCAGTGACCCACATATTAGACCTCACATAGACTGCCATCCATACTAATAGATCATGACCTAGTAAAGTAGTACAAAATTAGGCTTCCAACACATTTACACACCCTCATGATAGCCTTAGTAACCCACAGTAGGTCATGGTACCTTCATACATAGTCTTGGGACCCTTGATAGTCCTCAAGGCACTTTCAGTCAGTCACAATAGTCCTATCAAGCTTAAGACATGTCACAACAACCCTTAGCAGGCTCAAGACAGGTCAAGTTTTTCTCTACCAAACTTACAATAGTCACGACCCTACCCTAGGGGCCTTCAACAGTCATGGCCCAACCTAAGGGCTTCCAAATAGTCGGGACCCATCCCTAAGGGCTTCCAAACATTTATGACCCAGTCCTAAGGATTCCACCAGTCATGACCCTGTCCAAGGAGATCAACATAGGTCACGAATCATATCCTAGAATCCTACAAAGGTCACGGCTTAGTCCAACAAATCCACATAATTCACGGTTCAATCTAGGAAGCCCTTGCAAGATGAGAGGAGGCCACGACTTGCTCATAAATAGTAGCTGCAATAAAGGCTAGGTAGAGGCCCAATAAAAAACATACTTTGGCAGCAACAAGAACTTTAAACGTCAATAAAATGATCAACACAAAACCCTTGATGTCAAGCCAAGGAGCAACAACAAGCCCTAGATGTCAAGCCAAGGAGAAACAACAATCCCTAGGATAATCAATGAATTAAATCTCCAATTTTCTCTTGTCAAGACAAACACAATGAAATATTAGGACTTCAATTTATAATCTTGACAAGTCTTCTAAAAGGGTCATCCTTCTTTCCCCACCTTTTATGAGAGCTACCAAAATAAACATAAAATAATATTATGTTGACTTAGGATAGTGTACTTGTTATCACCCATTAATTTTACTATGGTTTTGGTAGGAGAATCATTGGGGTAACCATTTCAAACCAATCTTTAGACTGTAATATAGCCTTTACAGTCATATAGGGATCTCTCTTTTTCACAAGAACATTCACATATACATTGGCTTTAAGCAAGCTTTAAGAAGGCTAGATTTATGATAGGGAACATATTTGTTTGTAAATTTAAAGATTGTAAGACATACTGGTATCAAATACCATTGGGCAATGGAGTCACCGTCTTAATCATTCAAGGATATTACAAAAATTATGAGAAGTGATTTTCCTTTTGTAACCTAAGGAAAAGTGAGTGTAATATTCAGTCAAATATCTTCAAGTGATGATAGGATAAAGGAGAAAAGGTCCAGTCCAACAAGATGCACCTATCTATGGATGAATCTCTTGAAAACACCTTTAGTAGAAACAACAATAAGATTAATGACAGAAATGGAGCATCTAACAAGGAAGAATTCCACAACAACTATTATAGACACATTACGAATGCTATATATGATGAAATGAGTGCTTAATAAAACAAATTCCTCACATACAACAAGAAAGCATTAGAATAATTTACACATATGAAAATGACGCAAAATGGAAACAAAAACTGAATATGAACACTGTGATAAATCTTAGAAACTCAGAGAAACACTTTTCATTAACACTTCCAAGAAAGTTTACAGAGCTACAATCCAAGTAGAGAGGCTTCAAAAATGAAAGTCGAGCCCTTCCTCCTCCATAGAGGTTACATTTATGGTGAAATTTATCCTCGAGACATATCTCGAAACAGGGCATCAAAATTAGTTATATTGCAGGAATCAAACTGGGAAAGTATGTCATAAATCCTAACAAAATATGATGTGGCAGATGCTTCATGCCCACAAAACATTTCGAGAAGGCACGATGTGCTGCACGTGACCAGTCAAAAAGGAAAATCTCGACATCTAGGGATTTCTGGCTTTCTTGATGAAAACGACAACTCTAAGCATATTTTTAATAGACTACAGTTGACTCAGCTTCTAGCTGGTATTCTAGGCTGATGATTGGTAATTCCATGTATATCTTTCCACTGTTGATCTATAGGGGTGGAAATATCAAATAGATACTTTAGGAGAACATCCAGGTCAATCAGGGGGCTATGGCCAATAGCAGGGAGATCTGATTTGATAGTCCTGAATTGAGTCAGTAGCTCAAATTCCTTGCTGATTTTATCAATGATTACATCTCCTGGTTCAATATTTTGACATATTTTCTCTCAGGGATCTGATTCCCTTCTGGACCCCAAAACTCAAAAAACCCTTTCTGAAACAGGGGCTGGATTTTTTTTTAATAATTTTCTACCCCTTGCTAAATAATGTCAATCCTATTAAGTGCATTCTGCAACATGTTGTGCTTTGTGTCCATCCTCCTTACTGCCACCAGAACTGATATCCTATCAATAATCACCAGGGCAATTAGTTCTTCCCCAGAGGCTGAGTTCATAACAACAATCACCTTCTGGGCCTCCTCCCTAGGCCTTTTTGCTAGACTTTCCTGTAGGGATTTACATATTCTACTTACTACCATAGAAGACTGTTTATGCTCATCCACCATGACCAAATGCTATACTAATGAAGTCATCTCCTTTATCATTACATCCCTGAGAAAATATTTAGCCCCTTGTAGGGGAATTCAGCCTATGACCCTTTCCTCAAACCTGGATACCTTCTCTTTGGGTGTCCTGATCTCTTCAGTAAAGTCTTCACTTTCCTTAGTAGTGATCATGTCCTTAAGATCTTGATTGGCCTCCTTCAATTGAGTGATTTCCAGGTCCTTTAGGCACATTCCAGACATATATTTGATTGCTAGAGAAGTCGACGATTTGTCCTTAGGGGTGTTATAGTAATTTAATTCATCAATTCTCTTTTGCATATTTTTCTTCTCTTCTTCCCATGTGTGCTTTTCATCCTCCAACACAACAATGCAGCCTTTTAGATCCAAAACTTCATGCCGCAATGTCTCAATCTCCCCTTGTAATTGCACAATCTAAGGAAGTAGTTGGATATCTTTCATAGCTATCTCTATTTTATTTTTGTAATCCTGCATCTTGGTCATTGACTTAGCTGGTAAAATAGGTTGCTCTATTTCCATTGGCTGCTCAGATGCAAGGGGCTGATGTAAAGCGTTATGTATTGTTAGGTCTACCACTGGTCATTCAAGAGTTTCACCTACAGGTTTCGGGCCTTGTTTGTTTCCTTTTCCTGCTTCAATTAGATCTCCAGTTCAACCACCCTTTTTTGGGACCTAAGATGGGCTAACACATCCTTAGTCAGATTAACATAGATGAGATCGTTAACTCCCTTATGGAACACCATATTATTTGGTATTGAGAACTGATACATATTGAACTCGACCTATGAAACTCCTTCCTCATTAGTGGTGGCTAGGTTCAGGGATTTTGTTGTAATATTCTTGGTAATAGTGAAATAGACTTTGCTTCTTGATAGCTTCCTTAGCTCCTTGGACTTATTTTGAGTCTCCTCCTTGGATTTCTCTTTGAGTTTCCCATAGGTGGTCAACATTTTCTTTTCAGTCTTAAATTTCCCTTCAACAATAGAGGCAAAAAAATACTTCTGATAATTGAGTAGAAACTCATCACCCCCTTTCTTCATTGATTGTTTGGTTCATGGTAGATTTCTCTCCAAGTGTGTAGTGGCTAGATTTACAACCACTACTGGTTGCACGATCACTGTCTGATTTGCAACCTCCCCCCTAGAAGGGTTTATTGAAACAAGCTCCTCCTCTATCATTGTCTTGCGGGAATCAAATCCAAAATTAAACTCCTGCTACAGGTTGTTTACTTCCTCCTCTACCTCTATCCTAGGATTCTTTCTAGGGGTTTTTTTCATCATGTTCCATATCCTCTGCCTCTGATCGAGACATTTTACTTCTACCATCACCATTTAGGGGAAAGGAGGTAGTTGGGACCATACCTTGAACTTATTTAGGAGCCTGAATTTTCTCTACATGAGTCTAATCAAAATCATGGGAAATAGAATTTGCCTCTTGGGACAAGTCGAGGATCATAGAGTGAATAAAGACTGACCTGTGCACCTAGACCCTCTTCTGGGAAATGATCCCCTGAAGATCGTAATTCTATGCATGAGTCACCTAAAACTTCATGTCCTTCAAAACTTTCTCCACCTTTGGTAACGCTGTTTGATTTTTCACAACAAAGGGCCCAAAATTAATAGGGTATTTGATCCAAGAGTCCTTCCTGTGAGCAGGAAAATGCTCCTCGTCATCAGAAATCCTCTGCCTAATCAATTTTAGTGTGAATACTGAGGGATTCACATAAAATGGTAGCATGAAAGGGGCAGTTGAAAAACCATATACCCTGATAAATGAATACTTCTGCATCAGGAACCAATATCCAATACCCTCTTACTGCAAGGTAGCCTTCATGTATTATGATATCCTCTTCTCTTTATGGTTGAATAGTCTGGATATGATGAGGACAATTCTATTAATCAACAGGGTGTAAGACCAATCCTAGATATTATGGAGAGACCAGGGCCAGTCTTTAAACACCTCTAGATCCATATCCTCAAGGGTCTGTTGGTTGGAACTAATTATGATGGAAAATAGATACACCTTGTATCTAAAGTGCTTAACCAAATAAAACTTCTCAAGCTAAGAATTGATTTCTACGTCCAAGAACTCATCGAACTTAATTCATGCTTCAGATTGACTCAGATGAAGGAGAATTCCTAGCATTACTTCAGAGACCGTGATATCACTATCAAGACCTAGGATTTGAATCAAGAGGGGGATGGATGATACAACAGGATTTATAGAAAAATTGGAGGAGAGCAGGGTGGTAAGGGTCTTTGAGGGACATGGGGTCTTCAAAATGGTATGGAACATTTTATTCTTGGATTCTAGGTCAGCTTTCCCAAACACCTGCAGATCCTATGATTCGCTGAAGGTGATCAGGTCCTCACATTGGGCTTCGGAGAGACCCAGGGCAGCCCTGATAGCTTCTGGTGTAATTCTGCAAATGGAATGGGAGTGAGTATCATATACGATGGTCTTTCAAGTGGTGGAATAATCAGAGGCTGCCCTTTGGACAATATATTGGAAATGGAGCAATTTTTATAATGTGAACCCTATTAAGGATGACTTAAATTTACCAACATTTCTGACTGGTCTCTGGAAGGTGACAACAAAGCGTTTTGGGAATTACTGACACTGGACAACTGCAAACGAGGATCATAAGTGTCATAAATTCGATCGCAGATGATCTCCTCAGATGAGTCAAGGATTTTTACAAACAAGTCCATGGAGGAATCATCAATTGGATGAATTACAGAACACAAAAGGGATGATAAACGATGAACGAGTACCTGGTGGTGACGATTGACACTTCTGGAGGTTGCAGTTGTATCCAGCTGACTCGTGCTTGGCGGAAGTCGGATTTGAAGGGTGGTGGAAGTATTAACGGATTGTTAATGTCAAGCTGATTAGCCTTATAAACCATCGTTCTCTGTAAACATGGCCTTTGTACCTCCAATATTCGAGCGCAATATCCAATGGGAGGGGCCCACCATATTTCGCAAATTTGTTTTTTATCTTCATAGTTATATTAATGGGTTAAAAACTTAAATATATTGGCTTTAATATAAAACCAAAATGTTATGTATTTGATGTTTGGATTTGGTTATTATAAGGTGGAATCTTGTGTGGTGTAATATATGGTTGTCATGTGTTGGTAAAGGCTATTTTGGAAAGCATATGGGTGTACTACATGAATATTCCTAACCATATATTGGAATGAAGTTGAGAGGCCAACTATAGAGGAGCCAATTCCAGAAATTGTGTTGGCTTTATTTTCAAATGGCCAAAAAAAGGGATTGTAGAGATTTGAAAGTGAGGTATACTTTTTATATTTGATTCTTCAATATGCTATTTTATAACATATGTCTTCATTGTAATTTGTAGTGGTTTTTTCTTACCTGATGTGTAAATTGGTTCTATGTAGAATGTCAAAGGAATATCAAGTCAAGGTTGAAGAATTCATAGAGTTTGCAAAAAAGAATTCAGAGGATAATTACACCACAAGATGCCCTTGTAAAAAATGTTGCAATGTTGCAGTATTGACGTTTGAGGAAGTACAAGACCACTTGATGATTCATGGTATAATAAGTTTATGTAAAACTTGGTTTTTCTATGGAGAGAGAGTTCCTAATCAGGACTATATATTTGACAAGAGAAAGAAATGCCACACAACAAAGATGCATGATTTTCCTCTAGAAATTACACATGGTGATGTACACATAGTCGGACATCAATATGATAATCATAATGATGAGTTTGCAAAATTGCTTACAAATGATACTAAAGTTCTTGAGAAGGACGATCATAACGAGGAAACCATGGTTGATGATCATATGGTTGAAATGGTGAATGATGATTATCAATATTATAATTAAAATCCAGATGTGAATTGTGAAAATGGCCAAGTAGAATCAATGGAAGAAAAAAATGATATCAATCAATATCTAAAGTTAAGTGAAGATTCCAAGGCACGATTGTACCCATGTCGCACTAGTTTCACTAAGCTATTGGCCTCTGTGAAATTGTACAACGTTAAAGTGAGAAATGGATGGTCTAATGCAAGTTTCACCTAGTTGTTGAAGTTGCAAAGAGAAATGATTCCAACAGGAAATACATTTCTAGAATCTACATATGTTGAAAAATGTTTGATTAAATTATTGGGGTTGGACTATGAAATGATACATGCATGCCACAATGAATGCATTTTATATTGAGGAAAATATGAAAAAATTAAATGAATGCCCAACATGTGGCAAATCAAGATGGAAGGTTGATGCTCATTCTGAAAAGGTGTGTACATGTGTCCCGGCCAATGTGCTGAGGTATTTCTCTATGGTGCCAAGGTTGAAGAGAATGTATAGGTATGATTTTGAACTCTTATAATTCCATTATATCATACACCTTCATGTACTAACAACCTACTAAAAATCATCTTCTTTAATCTACTAAGTATTGCAATGTATATATGATTATTTATTTTTTTGTAACATCTCTACATATATTTCATAGAAAATGAGGTGGCATCATGAGAATGCAAGTAAAGATGTAATAATGGGCCACCCAGTTGATATCTCAAAATATGGAAAACTATAGATTCTAAATGGCCTGATTTTTCCAACGATCTTCATAATGTACGACTTGCAATGGAAGTGGATGGATTTAATCCCTTTGGAAACTTGAGTAGTAGTCATAGTGTATGGCCAATAGTACTAGTCACATATAACCTTCTGCCATGGTTATGCATGAGAAGGAACTTTTGTTTGTTGTCATTGTTAATACCTGGTCCCAAGAAACCAGGAAATGATAGATGTTTATTTGGAACCATTGGTAAATGAACTAAAATTAACATGGGATGAAGGGGCAAGGACATACGATGCTCATTCAAGGTCATTCTTTAATATGAAGGCTATATTGATGTGGGTAATCCATGACTTTCCCACTTATGGAAATATAGTTGATTGCACGAATAAAGGGTTTTGTGCATGCCCTATATGTGGAAGGAACACAGATTCAATGTATCTCAAATGTAGTAGGAAGTGTGTGTACATGGGAAATAGGAGATATCTTCCAATAAATCATAAGTATTGTTCACAAAAAGGACCACTTAATGGGAAGTCTAAGCATCTCCTTACACCTATAATTGTACAAGTGTCAAATATTTTTACAGAAACAGAAGGAAGGGAAGAGAAATGGGGAAAGACTAAAAGTACAAAAAGAAAGACAAATTTTTAAAAAGGTGATAAAGCGAAGACTAGCATGTGGAAGAAAAGGTCAATTCTATTCAATTTACCATATTGGGAGGTATGTGCACACATTAAAAGAAGTCCTAAAATGTATGATGCTTGAAGGGTTTAATTGTGTTTAATTTGAAGATATTGTTTAGTTTTTCTTTGATGTTATAATTGATTGATTTTTTATACGATTGGATGCAGAAAATCCTAGTGCGTCACATTTTAGATTTAATGCACATAGAAAAAAATGTATGTGAAAGTATTTTTGGAACCCTTCTGGATATAAAAGATAAATGAAAGGATAAGAAAAATTCTCATTATGACTTACAACAATTGGGTATAAGGAGGTCACTGTGGCCACAACAAAAAGACAAAAAAAAATTCTTCTACCTACACCACACACTCTTTCAAAAAAGGAGAAAGAGATTCTTTGTGGTTTTTGTTCACATTAAAAGTTCCAGATGGAGATACTTCAAACCCTAGAAATCATGTATCTATGAAAGATCTCAAGCTTCATAGTATGAAAGAACATTATTTCCATGTTCTCATGCAACAAATCCTTCCGCTAGCATTGCGCCATGTGCTACCAAAAGCCATTTGAAACACTATTTCTAGAATTTGCTTCATTTATAGGCGAATTTGTGCAAAAATAGTGGATCCAACAGATCTTGATAACTTACAAGATGATGTTGTGGAAAATTTGTGCTTACTCGAAAAATATTCCCCCCTTCATTCTTTGATATAATTATACATTTGATTGTACACTTGGTGCAAGAGCTACGTTATTGTGGACCAGTTGCATATCGATGCATGTACCCTTTTGAAAGGTCAATGAAATTTTATTAATTGAAAATCCACAAAAATTCCAACATTTTATGTGCATGTAATAATAATACATTAGTAGCAACTCTTTATTCATACTTTTGATTTCACGACAAATTGTGTGTTTTTTTCTTTAAACATGAAAGTTGTCAAAAGTTATATGAAAATAAGAATAGGCCTGAAGGCTGCATAGATGAAAACTACACTCTGGAGGAATCCATAAAAGTTTTTGCTAGATATGTTGAAGGTATGGAATATATTGAAAGCATGCCTAGTATAAATGAATTTTGGGATGATGAAGAAGGAGAGGTTGGATAATATTGGAAGGCCTTATCTAGTGTAACTTCTATTGAATTATATAAAACTAGTTTGTTACAAGCTCGCAAATGGGTCTTGCACAACATAGATGAAATTCAACCTTGGATATAGTAAGTAATAAGAACATTCTTATGAAATCATTTTTTATTATAATATATAACAATATTTTCATAAATTGTTTATTGACATTACTTGAAAATAGGATGCACTTGACAGAAATTGCAAATAGTAACATCCAAGCCCAAAAAGATGAACTCTTACTACAAAAGCTCCACAACCAACAATTTAGTGATTGGTTTAGAAAACAAGTAATGATATGTTCTTAATATTATATTTAATTGAACTTCATTGATCAAGACTATTATGATGTATGAAGGTGAGATTCTTTTAATATATTTTGAAATTGCATGCTTTTCTAATGGCATTTAAAAATTTACAGGTGGAAGGAAAAGGAAATATTTATGATACCCTTAAATGGTTGGAACGTGTCCCAAGGAAATATGCAAGTATGATTGCTACTTAATAAATGAGTGTAGATTTCATGTTAAAAGTATAGAAAATGTTAGGGCCACCCAAAATAGTGGCATGTGCATAGATGCATAAACATTAAGGAGATCAAGTGCAAAGGTTAAAAACCCTATACATCAAACGACAACATATTATGGAGTGATTCAAGAAATAATGCTATTGGACTGCTATTTGGTGTAGTATCCATTGTTCAAATGTGATTGGATAGATGTACACAAGAAGAATGGAATGAAAGTTGATTAAATTGGTTTCACCATAGTGAATATGAAGAGATGCTTGAGTAAGGATAGAGTGCAAGATGATCCATTTATTCTAGCATCACAAGCAAAACACGTATTTAATGTACAAGAACCAGTAGAGAATGACTAGTGTGTAGTTTTGACATGCCCTCCGAAGGGACCAAGAAATTGTAATAGATATGAATTGGAGTATGCATATTTATCAAGTGTTGCAAATTTTGAAGGGATGAAATGCAAAGAGTATGAAGCTATAGGTGACAGTGGCATGGATTATGTTTGACAAGATTGCGAAGGAACATGGTTAGATGTTGTTAAGTAAGTAGCATGCATGATTTATTTCTCAGTTATCATTTAAGTTGTATCTCTGAAAAATTATATCTTAGATTATTACTTGTAGTTACCTTTCATGTATATATTTTTTGTTTTTCTATTGTTTATGCATGGATCTTATCTATTTTATTGTGTTATGTAACTTTCATTTATTTTTACAGTAGATAGATTAGGTGTGGGGAATTGAGAGTGATGTGATGGGGGGGGGGAGGGGCCATATGAACTTCAACCTTCATGTGGTTGGCCTTGTTTAGTAGAAAATAATATATTCTTGAAAACAAGAGAAGCTCATTTAGGTATTTTCATTTTGTTTTTTTAGAATTTCATATATATTATGCCTTTTTTAACATAACTATGAATCACTTATATGAGCATACCATTTTGTCATGATATATGCAGGTCTTCGCAATGGAAAGGAATATAATGACAATTTGTATCATTCTCTATTGCAGATTTGTAATTTATCACCATAACGAATTTGTCAATTAGATATCTTATTGTTGTTTCATTGATTATAGCATGTTGATTTCTTCATTTTAAGTACAATTGTACTTTTCTATTCTATGAATTGATTTTATTGCACATTTGTTGAAGGAAAAAAGTTGATTACGGGATAGCTATTGACCATGGCCAGGTAATGTAATGAAGAATATTGAAATTATTTGATTACAACAAATTTAATTACAACATATTTATTACAACCATAAGTATACCCGATTGATGGCATAACAACTAATTTGTGTGAAATATTTGTGTAAAGCATAGAGGACACCAAGATCATACGACATTATTGGCATGAAAGCTGAACTTTGAGGTATAGATCCTTATTATCAATAGAATTTAAATATTATTTGGGATTATCACCTATAGGTTTCCTTTTAGGCATTGGGAGTATCACCTATAGCTCTCCTAAAGCTTCCCTGACCATTATTAAAGAATTTTACATAATGTAGTTAGAAATCCCACTGACTACTTTTTAGTTGTTTGTGGCCATTGGTGGTAAATTAATTTTCTTTTAAGACATTAATATCAAACTATATATGAATTGTATCAATCCTTTTTGCTGAAAGGTGAGAAATTGAAGCACTTGTAGAATATTTTAAAATTTCTCCACTTTTTTTTTGTAAATAAAAGGATTGTATTACTACATAGTCACTTAATTACATTCCGAATAACATATCTAGAAACCACCTACCCAGCTCTGACAAGATTTACATTAGTCCCAAAACAAAACCACCCATCCCGAAACAAAACAACCAGATTGTTCATGACGTGCCCCATCACGATTACATACATAAGCTTCCCATAAAGCAAATCACTACAAGAACCACTAATAGAATACTTAACAATACAGAACAAAACAACCATATTGTTCATGACTTGACCCATCTCGATTATGTACATAAGCTTCCTATAAATCCTATCACCATTGAAACCACTAACAATAAACTGAACAAGAAATAACATAGCATAAACACAGGGGCCTCAAACCTGTCCCTGGGAGGACACTCCCGATGAGGAGCATTTGGTATGTGTCATCTTCCCAGAGGGCTCCCTAGCAGTCATGTCGATTGACTTGGCCCCTTTCTGGTCCATCAACATTCTCGTCCCTATAACCTTTGCCTACTCCATCCTCAGGTGGAATAATTCAATCCCCATATTTGTGGCCATGATTTCTATCTTTCATTGCATGAGGCAGCAATCGACGTTGTACACCTTCCAAAATATGACTGGTTCTTCATCCTCTTCTCATTTTGTGGAAGTGCTAAGAGAAGAGTGCGCTATCAAGTTCATGTTAACCCAATAGAGCATAAGCAATCATTCATAGGCCGCAACCCGCCCAGCTGTATTACCAGGGTCCATGACCCAATCTTCAACCTCACGGTGCAGCTCCTCTAGGGGCATGGCATTAGCTTCCTCCCATAAATGGTCTCCAACTAATTCAATTTCCCTGTTGGTCACCAGAGGAACAAAGTATTTTAATAACTCAGCAGCCTCATGCATTTGTATTTGGGCTCTAGTCACACAACCCTTCTCTTCCTTTCACTCCTCAGTACCCTTTCCCTTTTCGCGATTGTCGACCAAGACTTCTCCCAACCCCAATATTCCCCTCTAGGAGCATTTGGAAGACATGGAAAAAACCCAGGAGATAGACTCTTCACCAAACACTAGCGCTTTAGAGCGAAAAACACATTCAAGAGCCCTTTTGACTAGAAGGGAATGCACATACACAAAAGAGGTTGGGATACTCCATAGAAGTCTTTGAGCAGAGGGAGAAGATGCTTCAAAATATAAGGGTGGTGGCCACCTCACCATCATAATAGTTATGTACTCCACCTTTGTCATCTTGGATTCACCATCAACCCCTCACATACCAGGGAATGAAATTGGCATCCTATGAGCCTTAAAGACCATATTTGTCATGTGCTGCGAATATCCCTTCTCCATCCCTTCGGCCCTCAAACCGTACTTCCGACCATATTGGTAAGATAGGACCGAGGGAGATCATACTTCCCACCACGTGCTCATAGGTGGCTAGGATCCTGATCTATCAGTCCCAAAGATTACACAAATATTACAAAATGATTACCATCAGTGAACTGGATTACACAAAGATTTCACGCCCAACTTCTGCAATTAACCCGCTTTCTAGATCGTCGGTGAAATGTACTAACAACTGTCAGATCTAGATCGATGGTGGACTTAAATTGTTATAGGGTGGATTTTATAAAGTATCTCTCCTGTCAGTAATTTCTTCTATCACACTAATTCTCCCAATGAAATAGTTATATTTGTTGGTTATCTGCAACAAGATCATTCTTAATCGTTGATCTTCTTCATCCTTGCAACGATTAGTTTCCAACTTTGCAATTGATTTGCATTTAACTTTCCTGCTATTTAGTCATTGAAATTCATCTTTATCCATTGATAAAATCACCTTTTGATCACCATCGTCGACTTGTAACCTCGTTAACCAATATCTCCAATGCCGTGCATCTTCCTTGCAATGCAAAACTAAAAGTGACTTACTGTGTGTAAATCATTCCTTCATCCTCTCCACATGAAATCAATGAATTCTATTTGCAATCCTTGTCAATACTTAAGACATTTCTTCATTCAACTAACCATACAGTCAACGTGGTCACAATATATGATTCAAATGGGAAATTGCTTCCAAACTCAATCAATAAACTCAATTAAGCCAAAAATACAGGCATACAATCTTATTTCACAATAGTCCCTTAATTGAACCTAAATACAATGGATCGATCATTACAAACAGAGACCTCTATCTCTCTCTGTAAGAACCAATAATCTAAACTTTGAGCCTGTTCCTCTTGATTGAACCTTCCTCAAGCTTACTAAGCTCCAATAAGCTACCGAAAAGATTTTGCGAGATAAGAAGTTATTTAAGCTAAATCTAAGCTATCCATCTAAATGACTCAAATGGATTAAATAAAACGGTTACTCTCTTTTCCAGATCCTTCAAAGAAGGAACAAAGTCTTTATTTGACTCTACTATCCTCTATGACTTACTATGCTTGATATCTCTTATTTTCCAGTATGGTAAACAAGAAGCTTATTTAATTTTTGCTCATTGTGGTTTTTTTACTTTTGGAAAATTATTGATTAAAACTATCAAGGATTAGAGTGAAGAAGGAATATATTTCATGTGGATCATTTATGCATTCAGAGTGACTTATGAGAATCCTATAGATTGGATATTTTTCCTTGCAATAAGATTTGGTAAGGATTAACATTTTGTTGAAATCATTGTTGTGTAATAGTTAATTTATTGACCACCTTACAAATTGGGGTGATATCATATGATATTTGTATAAGATGTACTTTATAATTGTATAAATGGTAACTCAAAGGATATTTATACTATTTATTTTTGCTACACCTTTTAGAATGCGAAACATATTAACTTTGATTTTGACTTTGGGTGTAGAGAAAAATTAGTGTATTATTCTCTTGCCTCTAGAAAACTATACGAGGGATAAGGGTTTCAATACATTAAGGAGTGATTTGAAAATGGCACACTTCATCTCATTGGCCTTTTGAGTGATGGTGGTGTTCATTCGCGATTAGATCAGTTGTAGGTATTCTATATCTATAAATTCATTATTATGAGTTGTTTATCTTAGCAAATATTTTAGATTTATTCGTGCTATGCAATTTTTAATATTTGTATATCTCCATCATGTAGTTGAATGTTATTTATATCACCACACTAGATTGATTTGGGTCTAAACATGTTATAATTGTAGAACCCATTAATATACTGACATAAATTTTAAGAGAAGGCTACTCTTACATGGATCCATCAAGAAACCATTAGAAAAGATGCTCGTTCTTATCCATGGATACTTGAAATTCTAGTTAGATGTTCACTTCATGAGTATGTGTATGAACTTGAATGCCAACTTTGTCCTACAAAACATTTATGTATTATTGTTTTCTTTATTGAATCAATGTTGCGTATGAAACCTTTAAAGTTCACCCAAATTATAATTATAAGGTCACATGCATTCATACTACTTTCTTAGGTCTCTTGAGTCAGAAACAATGTTGGGATTATTAGTATTTTATTAGAATTACAAATGTTGCAATCTTGGTGTTAATATTTCCCCTTTCCCCAATTCTTAAAGGGTTCTAGCTCAATGGTAGAGCACCTTGTTTACAAGCAAGAGGTTGAAGGTTTGATTCCTTCGTGCCCTAATGATATTGCCATATTGAAGTTTTAAATCAAATATATTTTATTATGTTTTATTATGGATATGAGGGGGGTTCTAAACTGACTTCATATGTCACTACGAGGGGGGTTTGAACCGCCTCCCTAGGTACCTATGAGGGGGGTTTAAAACCGACCCCAAATTTTTGTAATAAATAATTTTAAGGGTGGTTTTGAACTGCCCCCATACGTACCTATGAGGGGGTTTTATATCCGACCTTAAACATGACTTGGGCAGGGAGAGGGTTTAGAACCGCCCCCAAAAGTCCAAAAGTGAATTTTTTTTTTTTTGGAGGGGGGCGTTAGAACCACCCCCAAAAGTCAATTTTAGGGACGGTTTTGATCACTTCCATAACTGCGCCTAAAATTCAAAAAATTTAGCGTTGGTGCTATTAGTGGAGGTTTTATAAATACCTCCTCCAACACCAAAACTACCCCCAAAAATGACGTTTGGAGGCAGAAGACAACCACCCCTTAAATTCAAAAAATGACTTTTTGGGGGTTGGGGGGGGGGGGGGGGGGGGGGGTTGAATTGCCCCCAAAATTCCAAAAGTGACTTTTGGTGAGGGTTTATAACTGCCCCCAAAAGTGACTTTTTGGGGGGGCTTTAGAACCGCTGCCAAAAGTCACTTTTGTGGGGGGTTTAGAACCGACCCCAAAAGTGACTTTTTTGAGGGGGTTTCGAACCACCCTTAAAAGACACTTTTAGGGGCAGTTTTGATCTCTTCCTGAACTTCCCCTAAAATTCAAAACTTTTAGCGTCGGTGCTATTAGGGGCGGTTTTGTAAAGACCGCCTCCAAAGCCAAAATTGACCCCAAAAGTGACTTTTGGAGGTGGAATAAAACCACCCCTAAATGTCAAATTTGTTGTAGCACTATCAAGAAATTTACATTCCCAATGGAAACGAAAACCCCAATTTACTCATATAAACCAAATCAATTTCACTATTTTCGCATGTATATTCACAAGCATCCTTGTGAATCCAAACCAAAATTCACAAATATGCAAAGTTTCTCAAGCCTTATTGCAAGGTTGCATAAGAATTTTACATGCCCAACAGAAACCAAAACCCCAATTTACTCATAAAATACAAATCAATTTCACTATATGCATATGTCTATTCACAAGAATCCTTGTGAATCCAAACCAAAATTCACAAATATGCAAAGTTTTTCAAGTATATTGCAAGGTTGCATACAACTAAAAAAAAATTCAAGTAGAATTCATATCTTCCCTAAAATACATAAACAAACATGGTAAATACCTTGCCTCTATCCGAAATATCGAAGTTGGTCATCCAAGAACTTTAATCAACACCTTATAGTTTTGATGAAAATTCCTAATCCAAGTGTTAAAATAATGTATAGAAGCTTCCCATGCTTAACAAATATTTTCCCTTGACTGAAGGGTACATTTTGGTTAAGGTGAAGATAATGGAGTTCAACAATAGGCTCTACCAAGATCAAGATACATAGGGAGGTTGATGTGTTTGATTGCATGCCAATAACATACTAGCATACATGATAGAATCTAGTGGAAACCTTGCAACCATAAAATCCACTATACACAAATATGCAAAGTCTCTCATGGGTATATAGAAAGATTGCATACAACTAAAATAACATCAAGTGGAATCCATACATGCCCCAAATTACATATAAACAAAGATGTTAAATGGCCTATGGAGTCCAAAACAAATCACGCTACAACAAATAATTAGATATCTATCAAAATAATTTCCTATATTGGGATTTTATTCATCAATAACACCTTCTCCCACCTCTTGTAGGCTCTATCCCTTGCCTCTACCCATAATCTTGGAGTTGGTCTTCTAAGGGAATTAGTCAAAACCTTACATTTTTTATGAAACTTCAAAATCCAATCCTTAAAACAAGGTAGAGGAGGTTCCCAATCAAGATATGCACATAGGACATTTAATGTATGCATATGGAAATTGGAATTAATACAAATTTACAACATAAATTTAAGATGAAAAAAATGTTAAATGTTTATTCTTTAGTGTAAATTCAAGATCAATTTTAAAATTTAAGTTATAAATAGTTGATGGTGTTATTTGTTGTACATTAGTTTTACACTTTTCATTGCTTAGAGATGTCATTATACCATGTGTTTATTTTCTAATGATATTTATTTGTATTTATGAATGCAGTGGCTACTATGGACCACAATGTAGATATTTTGAGAGTTATTGGTCATTTGAGAAATATCGGTTCTTCTTGGAGGGTTGGATATGAACTCCGTTGCTCCTTGTCAGCATCATTACTGACCATAGTGGATACCATCAATAAATCTAATGCTTCGTTGTATAGCATAGCAACGTATAGAGAGACAAAATGATAAGAATGTGCTAATGGATTTAGCTACAATGAGATTAAGAAGATCAAAATAACCAAAGAGCATATATATGCACTATTTATATTTCTTGGGACATATGACATTCTAGAGATTAGCAGACCAGATATTTCCATTGAGTGGTGCATCTTTCAACCAATTAGACACCATTGGATAAACAGGTGCTACCTGATCTTTGATATTCCCACACACAATAACACAGAAATATCGTTGTAATTTATCCAGAAACTTTATCTAGATATTGTGATGGGAAAACATGTCAAATATTTTGACATGTTGGGGTTCTAGGGCGCCAGTAGGGGATGCCCCAAAACCATCCCAATGTTATTCATAGAGATTTCGATTGACAGATACCTCCACCCTGTGTCTAGATATCGAGGCTAGAAATCCCTCCTACACATGATATGATTACCCAAACAAGGAGTCATTTCTTACACTGGATGAGATGATTTCCCACCACACCAAAGCTATTTCCAAGCATGGCCCTCTTCCTCTGGTGGGGTACAACCATCATATTCCTGTGGTATAAGACCATCTATTGGTGGGGATAGACTAATGTCCCAAGAGCCCCAGATCGAGCCACACTTGTGCACGATGTGTGTTCAATCCTATCATGGTCATGGATGAACACATGGTACCTCTACGATGACTGCTTTTTAGGTAAGTACATTGTAAAAAATCTATTGTTGTTCAAATTAATTTTTCCATATTGTACACATATTAAAAGATTCTTAATATATGCACTTTCTAATCTTGTAGGAGCTTGATGCCTCTAAGGGGGGTGGTAGTGTACCGAGTGTTGTCATATCTGAGGCTCAAACAACCAACACCAAGGTAATATTTCTTCATGTTTCATTTTGTTAATACATGTTAGTTGATTAATTTATTAAATTTTCAAATATCTACAATTTTTGAAGTTACAAGAACCACATTTTGAATAGGATGCAAGAGACATTGATATTAGTGAATCCCCCCAAGGTGGATTCTATGATTACCTCAAGAATGTAAGTACATGGTTAATGAATGCATCTTGTTCAAATTATTTATTTATTACCATACACTCCTTTATAGATTGCTAATATTTATAATTTTTAAACTTGCAGGTGTTATCTGGCTCTGCAGAGGGGCGGGAAATTTCTAGCAATGATCCCTCCCATGGGGGAGATATGTCCCAGGAAAAGGTAAGTATATTAAAACATGTTATTTTTTCATTACATATTATTACATCCGTTCATGTCCATGTCTAACTATGGTAACACTTCATGAATGCATACATCAATGCAAATCCCTACACCATCTCTTTGGTTTGGATCTCCCTGTAATCCAAATGTAGATAAGTGTGTTGTCTACATCAGATGACCCTCTTCTATAAAAAGAGCGGGTGTACGATGAACCTACTAATTCCACGGTAATGTACACATATCCTCCAATGGAAGTTGTTGGTTAGATTTTAATTCACTTCAAAACTAGTTTTTCTTATGTTATTTCACATGCTTACAACATCATGATGTGGAGTCCTCTGTCCCAGGCCTTAGCGGGGTTGTTGATGCTATGCTATAGTCAATGATGTATCTACAGTGGGAATAAGTCCCACAGAGGTATCTAGTTGAATATTTGTACCTGTACATTTCATTTGTATTGTGTATGGACATGCACGATGTCTAACTATTTTAGCATTTGGTGAATGTAGGCACACCCTGGTCCATTATTACATGCAATCGACGTTGATGTTAAACCTACGACTCCTCTTGCTACTGAAGAAACCTAGTTTCATGCCCTAGAAGATATTTTTCAGTGATATGTTCATTATTTATATAATTGGTTAGTACTTTCGCATGCATGTACATGTTGATAATTATTGAGATAATTGACATAGTTGTTTTATTCATAGAGAAGCATTGAAGGGAGACTCTCTGTAAGGAGGAGGATACCAGAGGCATCTATACCCCTTATGGATTCAATGAGTGTCTATTTTATATACAATTGATTCTTATTTTAATTTTTCAAACTTTGTTAGTGTTGACAGTATTAGTTAAATTACGTGATCAAGAAATACTATCCTTGATTTGCAGTTGCCAAAGATGCACAGTGGTTATGGATAGAGGAAACTAGAATCAGAGTCACAAAAAAATAAGAGGAAGTTAGAGTTTTGATGTGTTAGTCCAGGACAAATCTATACTTTTGTGTACAGGAGGAAGTTAGAGTTTAGGGGCACACTCTAGGATAGATGTACTTTTGGTTTCATGTACATCAATAATGTTTTTGATACATGAACATTGACATGCCATCGAAGGGCCTTCTATTTTTGTATTATAACTTTCATGATATGAAAAATATTTCATATTGGCTCTTGAGATCTTCATAGTTCAGTCTGTGTGATCATATATGCATGACCAAGAATTTTTCTATGTGTAATTATCCCATTTTTTGATAGATTTTACAGTTGCATTGAGATATAAGTTATAAATTTGAGAACAATGCACAATTACAACATTCCGTAATGACAACAATGCACATTTAAATTGTTTTTTACCACAATCCAATTGCATTTACAATGTTAAATTGTATTTAAAAAAATGCAACAAACATAACACACATAAGCACCCAACACACCTAAGAAACTGACCCAACTAAGTGGAATACAAAATAAACTTACACACATAAAAACCTAACAAACATTCAAAGGATTCACGAATTTGACATGCCTAAGTGATGCACCTGTGTGGCCCACATAAATGAAATTGGTGTTTGGCATGATCACTTTCATTTAAAAAATATATGGGATACACATATATCATATGAAAAAAACACACATTGGTCATGCATGAAATACAACACATAATAAACCATGTGTACGAGTGGTTGTATGTGTTAAAGTTGGTGCAGTTGCAAGATCCATTCTCAGGGAGGATGGTACCCTTCGATCACAAGATAAAAACTAAAAGTATCTGAGTATAAGGTTGATTCAAAATAATGGTTATGATTCTTTATTGTTGTATCTCATGTATATTATTTTATCATTTTGTTATTATACATGGCATTTGATGAATCACCTCGAGGACCAACGTTAACATAGAGACCAATGGAGTGTTCAAGTTGAAAGAGATGAAAATTATGTGTGATTTTATTATAGTTTAAATTGATTGGATAAGTACTATTGAAGTATATTTATTTACCTATGTCAAATCTGAACTAACCCTAAACTTCAATAGTATAGCCCAAAAATAATTACAAATGACTTGAATACTTTAAAGGACAGTTCTTGAGTTGTTAATTAGTTACAGTATTACTCATTGTTATTGTTATACCTGTTTCTAAAATGAAAGTTACAAACTTAAGTCCACAAGTCTGTATTTGATTGACTTGGACTTAAACACAGATTTCCTATATCCAAGTATTGTATGGAAATAGAGTATGAGAAACAATGTGGTTCTCTAACTTGACCCTTTGCATCACTAATACCTTTCTTTGATGAGTGTGACTAATACTGAATGTGATAAAACTATGGTGTACTTTATTGTCCCTATTATTTCCATAGTATTATTTTATAAATTTCTCTAAATTATAGTTATTGTATGCTCTAGTGTAAAAATTTACCCAGTAGTACGATAAAACAATTCGATTATAAGAGGAATACTAGGAACAAAATGTACTAATAAGGTAGCCTTCTTCTATGTGATTCCAATGTGTAACTCTTATTCAAATATAGATATATGAGCCATGGTCATCATTCTATGGCACATTGAAGCTCACCCCCTACAGGCTTTTAGGCGCAGTTGTTGAATCCCTACCTGGGGCATAGAATTTCAATCGTGCATCAAAACTTGGTTTCATAGGTTCATGCAAATGTGTTTAGGAAGGTTCCATGTGGGAACATTAGCCACAAGTTCTCAATCAATGAATTTTCAAAGTTGACCCCTATGTGCAAAAAATTCATATCCTTTTACTAAGAAAAACCCTAGTTTCCAAAATTCACCTAAAAGAGGATCTCTTATCCATAGAGACAGAGGAGAGGGACACCCATAACACTATCCTGATGTCTTGACTCCAATGGAGTTGATGGTTCATCAATCTGAGCCATGGTCATCACTCTATGGCATGTTGAAGCTCACCTCATACATGGTTTCAGGGACACCTGTTGAATCCCTACACAAGGCATAGAATTCCAACTGTGCATCAAAATTTGGTTTCGGGGGGTCATGCAAGTGTTTTTAGGAATTTTCCATGTGGGAAAGATGTTAATATTTCAATGGTTATAAAATATCTAAGAACATTTAGCATCATAACATCATAACCATATACAAAAGGATCACTGAAAGAAAGACAAGTACAACCACACAAAAGAACACAAATATTTATCTTGTGAAACCCTCATGGGGGAGAAAATCCAGCAAAACTTCATTGATATAGAATTCATACAAGTAAAATGCAAGAACCAAAGAATAAGACTTATAAGAGCCCAAAAATAATACCTAATTTCCTCCTCTCTCCCAGATGAACTACTATTTCCCTCTCTAGTGCAATTGTTGAGATATGTTTCTTGTACAAATGAGGGAGGTGCCTCTCCTATTTATACTGATCAAATGAGAGGCCTAATAACCCAAATGGGTAGACTTATCCTTTCTTCCTGGGTAGGATTTCCTTGGAATACTCAAAAATACATAATAATATTACTTTGGTTGGTACTACTAACCCGACTTACAACAAATGTTTTACCTCAAGACTTTACACGACCAATTACATTAATGGAATCCCTAATCAGAGGAACAACATATTTGGAAGGGGTAATAACAATAATAATACAAAATAGAATATCTTCCATAATTACATTTCTTTAACACCACCTCTTAACAAGGAAGGTATTCTATAACACAACAATACATTTGTACAACTGACTGGTAATCCTATACATCATAGAAAGTTTTCACAACTATATCAACATTATCATTATCCATGGAATATCACCATCATGGAGCATCACATATCCATCATCACATCATGAGAACATCTATACAAGCATCATATCTTGACACATCATAACAAGCATCACATCTCAATGCATCATCACGAACATCACATCTCATCGCATCATCATGATTTATAACATATCATCACATCATCATGAGCATCACATCTCATAGAATCATCATGAGAATTACATCTCGAGCATCACATCACATCACCTTAAATAAACACAACATCGCAACTAAACGTGAAATCACGCACAACATCAAAAGATGCTAGGTCGTCTGCAAATGAATGCAGGACCATAACGTCTACAAATGAAATCCAGACCACAACATCTGCAAATGAATGAAAGACCACAATGTCCATAGGTGAATTCCAAACCACAAAATTTGCAAATGAATTCAAGACCATAACATCTGCAAATGAATGTTATACCACAACGTCCACAAATGAATTCCATACCACAACATCTGCAAATGAATGCCAGAACACAACGTCGAAAAATGAATGTCAAATCAAAATGTATGCAAATGAATTCCAGACCACAATGTCTACAAATTAATGCCACACCATAATGTCTGCAAATGAATTCCAGGCCACAATGCCTGAAAATTAATGCCAGGCCATAATGTCTACAAATAAATGTAGGACCACATCTCATTGGGATCTTCCTATTTGAAGATACGACCAACCTTCCCGGGATATTCCTTGTGAGGATACAACTAACCATGTTGGGATCTACCCTCAATGATATGACTAGTCATACTGGGATCCACCCTCAGTGATGTCACCAACCATATTGGGATCTACCCATTAAGATATGACCAGGCTCTCTATACAATGACCAAATCATTGGGGCTCATTATTGTTTTCTTGTACATCCATAACTTGTTCCTCTATAGGAACATACTACAGCTTCACTGCTCCTCTTTGCACCATATCCTAGACTTTATGAAAATCGGGTTCTCTGCAACTCTGGTTGTCACAATAAATATCAGTTGCATCTATCTCGACATCAAACAATCATGTCATATTGCTTCACTACGGGATGAATCATGTTTCAATGTACTCATTCTCAAATGTACTAAGGGTAACACTGGATTTCTTTCTGCTAAGCCATGATATCACACTTGATCCCAAACTGAAACATCATCCTAAGGTGATATTTCTAGTACTTCCTCTTCTCTTGTCAAGTCATCTACATATACCAGTCTTCTGGATTAAACCTTGAAGTAAAGTATGAAATCCTCTTTACTCTTGGTAAATCCTTAGTCCATCAGGAATTTGGCCATCCTATCCTACCATGTCAAACTTAGATATCTTCTACAGTCACTCCCTCTGAACCAAAGCATCATCCTCCCTCTAAATTTTGTACTCTATGTATCGAAACATTATGTATTGGAGTGACATGTAGCATCATCTACTACTGATCTTCTATGTATCCATCTCAAGTCACTAGATACCAAGATCCATTATCTTGAACTTTGTTGACAAATTCCTCTTGCACCCATATGTGAGCTTGTTGTCCTCTATAGGCTTCCATCTTCAACTTTGTAGCAAAGGTTAATATCTTCATCACTCTAGGTGATATTTAAGCTCATGTAACTATATTTTCTTATCCATGGGTTCCTTTTGAGCTCACACAAAGCCTTTTGTACACATGTGGTTATCTTCTTGATATACACTTCCACTTTACTAGAGAAGTGTGTATAGTCAATGGAGTATGTCATGCCATAGTCTACTCCATATTTTTGAGAGAAACCATGAACCTTGCTTTGTATCCCTTTATGCTATCATCTTATTCATACTTGATCTTGTAGATCCACATGGAAGACACGATAGGATTCCCTTCACATATCATAACCGCATCCTAGACATCCACATAACTATAGTGTATCGAAGGCCTCTTTTTTCGTTGGAAGTCCCATCATACTTTTCTTCATCTTGAATTATATCTTGTGCCCAAGATGGTCTTCACTTCTCAATGTGGATCTACCGCTCTCTTTAGGTCATATCATGATTCTTATATTATAATGAATATCTTACTTTCATCATAGTGTCTCTGAACCTAGGATATTTAGGTTCATCTTCTTTCCAACCCCATATTTTAGAGAAGAATTAGATTCTCCAAGTGGGACTTATGTGAATTTTCCCAACGTGACTTCTTTAAGGATTGTTCAACATATTGAACTTGTACAGACTTCCACATGTCATTGTTTCACCTTCAGGGTTTGAAACTCTGAGCACAAAAACTAGAGTTTGTTCCCTATCTGCAACATCTTGTGAAATTTGATTTGGACCTTCCTATCCCGAGATATATCAATTCTCCTATGTCACATGTTTATGATTGTATTATGGAGGAGGTTGGAACCCTCATTTGGAGGAATCATATCTCCTAAAGTATAGAGAATATGAGGATGGATTTCACAAAAAATCTAAAACAAGATTTCATATTCATCCAGAAATTTTTTTAGCTCCCAATCCTTCACAAATATTGAGTTATAGAGAAAATACCAAGATGACTAGTTTTTGTTTTCTATGGTTTTCAAGCATGAAACCCTAATCTCTAGTAGTTGTAGTTGTAGCAGTGTTTCGGTAGAACAAAGAATTATTATAGGTTGGATGTGATACCATGTTAATATTTCAATGATTATAAAATATATAAGAACATTTAGCATCATAACATCATAAACATATACAAAAGGATCACTGAAAGAAAGACAAGCACAATCACACAAAAGAACACAAAGATTTATCCTGGAAACCCAACAAAAATTCCTCGATATAAAATTCAACCAAGTAAAATGTAAGACCAAAAGAATAAGACTTATAAGACCCCAAGAATAATAATGGACTTCCTCCTCTCTCCCATATGGACAACTCTTTCTCTCTATGGCGCAACTGTTGAGTTATGCTACTTGTCCAAATGAGGGAGGCGCCTCTCCTATTTATATTGATCAGATGAGAGGCATAATAACCCAACTGGTTCAACATATCCTTGCTTCAAAGGCCAAATTTCCTTGGAAGACTCAAAAATACATCTTAATAATACTTTTGTGGGTACTACTCACCCGAATTACAACAGAGGTTTTACCTCAAGACTTTACATGACCAATTACATCAATGACATCCCTAATCATAGGATGAAAATCTTAGGAAGGGGTGATAAAAACAATAATAGAAAATATAATATCTTTTGTAGTTACATTTATTTAACAAACTCTATCCATAAGTTCTCAATCGAAGAATTTGCAAAGTTGACCCATATGTGCAAAAAATTTGCATTCCCTTATTGAGAAAACCCATAGTTTCCAAAATTGACCTAAGATATGATGCCTTGTCCATGGATTTGGGACACACCTAGCACTATCCCGATGTCTTGAATCCAAAAAAGTCAATGGTTCATCGATCCAAGCCATGATCATCATTCTATGGTACGCTGAAGCTCACTATCCTACAAGATTTCAAGGACACTTGTTGAATCCCTACCCAGGGCATAGAATTCCAACCATGCATTAAAACTAGGTTCTTGGGATTATGCAAGTGTGTTTTGGATTTTTCCATCTTGGAATGATACCCATACGTTATCGGTCGAGGAAGTTGCAAAGTTGACGCTTATGTGCATAAAATTCACATTCCCTTACTAACCAAAACCTTAATTTCCAAAATTGACCTAAAATAGGATCCCTTGTCCATTGATCCAAAGGAGAGGGCCACCACTAGTACTATACTAATTTATTGAATCCAACAGATTCTATGGTTGGTCGATCCAAGACCCGGTCGTCATTCTATGGCAAGTTGAAGATCACCTCCTACAGGCTTTCAACGACACTTGTTGAATCCCTACCTGGGGCATAGAATTACAATCATGCATAAAAACTGGGTTATGGTGGGTCATGCAAGTGTGTTTAGGAATTTTCCATATGGGAATGCTATCCACAATTTCTCGTTCAAGGAATTTGCAAATTTGACCCCTATGTGAAAAAATTTCACATTCCCTTACTAATCAAAACCCTAGTTTCCGAAATTGACCTAAACTAGAATCTGTTGTTCATGGTGACAGAGGACAAGGCCACCCCTAGAACTATCTTGATGTCCTAAATCCAACCTATTTGAAATTTCATCGATTGAAGCCATGGTAATCGTTCTATGGCACGTTGAAGCTCACCTCCTACATGCTTTCAGGGACATATGTTGAACTAGCCGTGGCATAGAATTCCAACTATGCATCAAAACTAGGTTCTGTGGGTTCATGCAAGTGTGTTGAGGAATTTTCCATGTGGGAACACTAGACACAAGTTCTCAATCGAGAAATTTGCAAAGTTGACCCCTATGTGCAAATCACATTCCCTTACAAAGCAAAACCATAGTTTCCAAAATTGACTTAAAATAGGATCCATTATCCTTGGAGCTAGAGGAGAAAGACACCCCTAGCACTATCCCAATGTCCTAAATCCAATGGATTCTATGGTTCATTGATCCGAGCCACATTCATCATTCTATGGCACGTTGAATCTCACCTCCTATGGGATTTAATGGACACCTATTGAATCCCTATCCGCGTGATAGAAATCCAACCATGCATCAAAATTGGGTTCTGGGGGTAATGCAAGTGTTTTTAGGTATTTTCCATGTGGTAACACTAGCCACAAGTTCTTGGTCAAGGAATTTGCAAAGTCGACCCTTATGTGCAAAAATTTCACATTCCTTTACTAAGAAAAACCATAGTTTCCAAAATTGACCTAAAATAGGATCCCTTGTCCATGGAGCCACATGAGAGGGAAAACCCTAGCACTATCCCAATGTCCTTAATCCAACGAATTTGACGGTTCTTCGATATTAGCCACGATCATCATTCTATGCATGTTGAAGCTCACCTCCTACAATCTTTCAAGGACACCTATTGAATCTCTACTCGAGGCATAGAATTCCAACCGTGCATCAAAAATTGGTTTTGGGGGGTTATGCAAGTGTGTTTAGGAATTTTCCATCTAGAAACACTAGACATAATTTCTCAGTTGAGGAATTTTCAAAGTTGACCCCTATGTGCAAAAATTTCACATTCCCTTAGTGAGAAAAACCCTAGTTTCCAAAATTGACCTAAAAAAGAATCCCTTGTCCATGGAGCCAAAGGAGAGGGACACCCCTAGCACTATATCAATGTCCTGAATCCAACGGTTTCGACAGTTTTTTTATTTGAGCCACGGGTAGGGATTCAACAGGTGTCCCTGAAATCCTATAGGAGGTGACCTTTAACATGCTTCTCTCTCTTCTGCAAACTTCATTCATTCCAGAGGATCCTATGCTTCACACTTCACATTTCTTACTAAACTATTAGATCTATCACTCATTAAATATGTGCCAGAACTGTATCAATTATATAATCTATAAACTGGATATTTATGTTGCAAATTGAAGATCACAATTAGGATTGTAAGTGGACCCCAAAAACAAATCACTAAATTTTTTTCCAACAATAAGAAGTATTCCAATATCATCAGTAATGGATGCTTTAGATGTATTATGTCATGTTGATACTTCTCTTTTGCTTCATTTGGCAATGTTAAAAATTACTCTCTATCATAGGCTACAATTTTAATGGCTTGACTAACACAAGGAGATATAATACCTCGCCTTTCATGGATCACTATCATGGAGTTGCTACCAAGACCTTAATATTAAATGGGCTCTAATAGCATAATAATAAATAGAAAACATGATAAGAACTTGATGGAAAATAATTAAGCCACTCTTAAGACTTCTATTCATCCAAGAATATTACTTTATAGTACATGGATTGAAGACTTATTTCTCTAGTAGAAGAGTTTTTACTCTTACCCTATGGTTCTTAATCTATGGCAAAGTTGTATGTTCAATTCATTCAGTTTTACTGTGTGTGCACATAGGTTTTATGGAAAACATACCAGGTTATCCCTTACCCTACCACACCTAAGGTTTATTTAGGATTTGTATCCTTATATAACTCATATTTGGGAAAAGGACTTGAGGTAGCAGAAGAACAAGATTGACGACATTCTGACAACTATACAGATAGGATGGTTCTTGTAGTCATTGTACCATTGATTAAATTCGTTGTATCCTTTACTAATGATTTAAGCAATAATATGATCCATGGGGTTTGCATGGTAGAGAGTGCTAGAATTATGTGACATTGTGGAATATTGGCGCGTGGCTCCAGGCTCCATCTATTGGAGTTATGTGACATGCAGTGTGTTTCCTTTATGATTCACGTTGGTAGTTTTGTGATGTTTTAATGTGTAGGTTAGTGAATTTATATGTAGTTTTCAATATATAACAGTGCATTACCAACAATATGATGTTTAAACAAATATATATATTCTAATAATAACAATAATCATTCTAATAATTTATGTAGGTTATTAAGCCATAAATAATACTTTTCTTACATCTGTAATTAAGTATATATATCATACTTTTTTATTAATTATAAATTATGTATAGTACCATGTGGGTATACGTTTCATTTAGTATTTAATAAAATTTTCAGTTCTTTTAATTTTTCAATAATTGTAACATGGCGTTATTAAATTCTGAAGGTTCAATTTTTTTTTAACTTTACTTTTTTCTTTCAACTTTTCATCAATCGTTGAATTGACTCTAAATATTAGGCTCCAATTCATTTATCTGTTCTATTTTTACTCTGTGTATGATTTTAATTGTATTCTAAGTTCATTCTTTTTTATTGTACTTTGTTGTAGGAAAACACCCATTTTATAGAACCGCAACCTTTCTTTTCCGGCAACAGTTATGGAAAGCACCTTTCGAGTAAGGTACAATTCTTGTGGCGTCATTAAACAACCATGGTTGAAGGCCAAGATGTGATATATTAATTGTAGATAGTATTATTTGTTTGTGTCGACTCTAAACCTTCATGTGTTTGTAAGTTTTATATAGATATGGGCCAAGGTTTTTAGTCTAATCTAGAGTTCCAGTTGAAAGCTCAAATCTAATTTTTGTTACACATGGCGTAAATATCAGCAATTAACTCTACTAGCTAACTCCTGTACTTGGGGTGTGTTGTGCACATGCATCTAAGGTCAATTTGTAAGGAATTTCATAAAGGGCTAGCTGATAGTAAATATTATATTCTGCATGTAACATCTCAAATTATTTGTATTGATATTAGACATAATCTACCTTTCAATATATTGGGTAATTGACACTAAATCCCTATTTCAAAATTTTCTAAATCTATTCTAACACTCTTTATTATTTTACTTATGGTTAAACATGGAGTAAATCTCAGCAATTCACTCTGCGAGATAACTCATCTAGGTGGGATGCGTTTTGTACATGCATTTGTGGTCCATTTGTAAGGAATTTCATAAATACTCCTATTCTTACCTCCTTAACAGTGTCGAAAGGGTTTGTACTCTACCCAAGAGAATCTCTAAGGTTCATTGTTCATTTTTAACATTCCTAGCATTGCATTGTTGAACTTTATTTATAAAATTTCCAGATCTTTACTTTGTGATTGCGTGGGAATTAAGCCTCAAGCATTGGTTAGGGTTGGAAATGGCTTCATTTGGTATTTTCTTCGATGTTGGTTTGGGTGGATTTATGCATCTAGAAGCCACGATGTGCAACTTGAGCAGCCTTCTCGCCCACTGGTAAGGTAAGCAAGTTTGTTTTGGTTTTCACAATGTAATGGCTGGTTTGAATTCATTTACAACTTGCATAATTATCATATCATTTGTGTGGGCTTGTGCATGTAATAAAGCATGGATTTATCATGGCTTCATAGTGGATCCCTAGTTTGCCTTTGCATCCACTCTATGGGTAAGCCCTAGAAATTGCAAGGCCATTACCTCTATGTGCTTGTTGATAGAGATTTGAACTCTAGGTGGGGAAATGTATTAGTTTTGTTGGTTAGGATTTGATATTTTATGCATCCAATGGATGTGACTGTATAGTCCTTTCCATGGCTTTTCCATATGTAACGTTTTGGGAAAAGGAGTTAGAGTTTTATACAGATAGTTAAGAAGTAAATCAATCCGTAAAATAAAATATGCCTTTAGAGTTTTATACAAATAGTTCAGGGCTTTAAGGCTATGTAAACACAAGGAAAACCTAGGTGAAGCAAACATACAATATACAAATTTTTACTCTAGATTATAACCATGCTTTAATAAAATATGTAAGAAATAAGAAAATAGAAACCCTCATACCTGCAATGTGTAGTTTATTTGATAGCTAGAACCCTGCACACTTAAGCACGGAGAATTAATAAGAACAAGGACATTTATGACCTCAGATTTGTCAACCGAATAACTTGGGAACTACCATGTTCCTCCTAACCATGACCCAGAATCGTTCTTGGTCTCAATCCAGATCCCCCCGAGCTGGTTCCAACATGAAAGTAGTCTAGAGCTCCTAAAGGTAAGGCTTCACCTATTTGGAATAATAGGTTATGTATGAGATTGTTTTCCTTTTTTTGGGAAAATGGTGTCCAAAAAATATTAGGAGAATAATGATCAGATCGAATGGAATGGGATCCCCAATCCTTTCTTTGACTTGGTACTCTATAGACAATCTTTAGGAAAAGGGACAATTAAATTTCAGTTAGCTCAAGAATCATTTGTTTTCTTGAAATAATATTTTACGTAATTTATGTTAAATTAATATTTATTTATCTTAACTTAGGAACTATTTGACTAGTTCCTATTTTTACACTTTTAGGTGCTAAAATATTTAATTAATTGCTTTAGTAAATAATAATATATAGATCCTTAAATTATTATTTATAGTTACTATTATTAATACATATGCTTACTCTTTTATTCATAACATATATAAACTATATATATATATATACTAATATCATTGTTAACATTTTTACGTTGGGTATCATATAGCATGATCCCAAATCACATGGTACTTTATTTAGCTTATAGTCACTTCTTTTATTAATGCCTTCAAGTAGTGTTGGTCAACTAAGTTAAGCAGCTCTAAACCTCCTTGCATGTTGGATTACCTCGTATATCATGGTAGTTCTTCAGTGCTTGATGAGAACCGGAAATTTGAAATTTCATTTAATCTACTTAAAAATAAGTAAGATGAGGTCGATGTTTTATCGGAGTCGTTTTCACTCAACATAATTAATTTTCAATAAATCATAGCGTTATTCAAAGCCCACACTCAATGCTAAAACAAGGATTTATACCTTAGTGCAATTCCAGAGCTTCTCACTCAACACTAATTCTAGGATGTACTTGTATAATGCACCTAGGGATATAATGGCCAAGGATCCGATGTTCCAGAGCTTATGCTCAACATCAACTTGAAATGTCTAGGGCTTATGCCCAACACTTCCAATTCTTATATTTTCATGTGCTTTAGAGATTTTTGCTCAACACTAATGTTTCATAATTCATGTGTTCCAGAGCTGACGCTCAACACAATTTATCAAATTACTCATGTGCTTCAGATCTTGCGCTCAACAAAAAAATAAAATCACTGAGGTGCTTCCAAAGCTTGCGGGAAACACAAACATTAAATTGCTCATGTGCTTCTAGATCTCATGCTCAACACAAACATTAAATTACTCATGTACTTTAGAACTCATGCTGAACACAACATCTCATCAATCATGTGCTTCAGGGTCCATGCCCAACACATGAAATTGCATACATGCTAAATAAAACATATGCATTTGTATTATGCCCAAGATATCAAAAAAATCATCATACTCATGTGCAATGGGGTCTTATGCCTAGTATACAAAATATAACATCAAAGCAAAATCACATGCAATGGGACTTATGCCCATAAGTGTTAGGTCAAAATTCAGGATATTACGCTAACCCTTTTGAGGTAAGTATAGGAGTATTTACGAAATTCCTTACAAAAGGACCACAAATGCATGAACACAAATAACTCTGTATATTCATAGGATTGTTGAACTTATTTATAAAATTTCTAGAGCTTGAATCTATGATTGTAGGTTATATGGTTGAAGATGATGCATGTTATCCATTTGGCCCTTTTTTTCAACATTAAAGTACCTGTCTCGATTTTTTAGTAGAAGGGTATGGTTTTTCGATGGAAGAGTCTCGAAGACTCATTTCTCCATTAGAATATTCTTTACTCTTGCTATGTGCTTGTTAAGCTACGACGAAGTTGTATGTTCAATTCATTTAGTTTTAATGTGTGTAACTATCATGTGTGTGTGCATAGGGTTTATAGAAATATCCATGGCTTATCCCTGTTGGAGCAGGGCCCCGCAGCTACAGGAAAAGCTACTATATCAGGACAAGAAAGTCAAAAGGAAACGGTACCCTAGCGACCGAGAAGAGAGAGCTCAACCACTGCACTTAAGGAAGCGACCGAGAAGAGAGAGCGCAACCACTGCACTTAAGGCAGTGGTGAAGACAGGAGGGCTTAGCTACCCTCATAAATGAAAAAGGAGCAATGGGCCGAGGTATTGAAGAAAAAGGACAGAAGGGAAGCAACTGAGGAAGCGGCGCCTGTACCCACGATCAGTGCCGGGAAGCGTGGAAGACCAAAGAAAGTTGTGGTGTGACGGAAAGCGGCAAGTTCAAAGTACAGATAGGCCAACTGTCACAGTTAGGGTTTAAGGGTTACTATTGGGAAAGGCCCACAGTGTTGTAACAGGGCGAGACCTTCAGGCCGCCTATTTAAGCATGTATTTTGTATTGTAAAAGGTTAGACACTGAGTTAGACATCTAGACATTCAGATAGTTAGATTGTGAGCTAGCTAAGTGTCTCTAGTGTCTCAGTATTGTAAGAGTCGAGCTCTAGTTCTGTTATTCAGTCTGTAGTTATCTTACTGTAAATAGTAGCTGGCTCCTTGAGTATGAGTGTAACAATCCACAGGGATTGAGAGAGAGAGAGAGAGGAAGAGTATATTGTAAGAAGAAGCAATATAGAAGGAGAAGAGATCTAGGAGAGAAGGGCTCCTAGCTATGTGTGAGGAGTTTCCTAGAAGATCTCAAGCTGCATAATAGGTTGTAGCGGAACTATGTTTACTCTCTCAAGATATAATATAAAAACTAGTTCCCATGGACGTAGCTTCCCCCCTGGAAGTGAACCACGTAAAATACCCATGTTGTGCGATTGTTCGTGTGATTGTGTTTACTTATTTACTATCTGTCATTCATTACATGAACTTTGTTTAATAGTTAATAAATGTATGTATGCTCTCATTCAGTTTACAGCACTATAGAGGGTTAATCGTGAGTTGAATGTATCAAGTATTTTGTTTATGAGTCTATCAGTGCTTGATTCATGACAGTTAATAGTACAGTGTTAAGTGATTCCTGTATATTTAGTTCAGCAAGCTAAGTGTAATAGAGGTTGAGCGTGTTAAACTGTAGAGATAAAAGAGAAGTTGTTTGACACCCTTAAGAAGGCTAACTGAGCTATTATACTAAGAGAGAAAGATTTTGGACCTTGAGAGTCACGTTGAGTGTTACTGTAGAGGATATTGCAGTATAGAAAGGCGATATCGCACCGTTGGAGGAGCTACGGTGAGAGATATTGTAGGTAAAGACCTGAGTAGATGAGAAGGGTTGTGCATCATCCTAGAAGCTGCGATGCGATAAGAGCCAGTCCTCTAGCAGAGTCAACTAGGAAGAGGGAAACATCACATCGCTGAGAGATCCTACTAGCTGAGAAGAGACAGAGAACCCTAGGATGCTACAGAACCCAGTTGAGGACACTTGAGTCTTCAACCAACCCATCCAAGATCACTTCAGGTGACACTTCAGGCTGTCTTGCGGTCTATCGCCGAAAGGGCCAGTGAGCTAGGTGTTTTGTTGGTATAAGAAAGTAAACCCGGGTCTGCCCAATTGTTCACCAACAAATGGTTCCGTTGATGGGATGACATCGCAGGATGTAGAAGATATCATCAAAGACTTTGATGAAGAGTGGAAGAAGGCATTAGAATATGCTACAACACCACCACCAGGTCCTGCACAGACAGACCGATCGGACAAAGGAAAAAACAAAGTGGGGTCCAAGAAGAAAGATACAGCAAAAGTGCTACCACTGGCACAAAAGAGGAAAGATGCAGAAAAAGTGCCACCACTGGCACAAAAGAGGAAAGATATAGTAGAAGTTCCACCGGAGGCACCAAAGAATAAAAAATCCAAAGCCGCAAAACCAGTTATAGAGACTGTACTAAAAGAGGATGACTATGAACTCATCGCAATGAGATTGCAGGAGGTGATGCGTGACTCATTACAGGTGATGCAGACATCACAGGACAAGCTGCAAAGCACGATAGATAAGCATCTTTCGGAGTTGAAGGAACTAACTAAGAAGACTGCCATGACGCAGACTCAGCCAGCTAAGGTGACAGCTGGAGAAATCTCAATATAGTCAATTTCCTGTGAGGAAGTCATTGAACAGGATCACATCAATACAGTGCTGATACCGTCAGGGAGCATTCGATTCCTTGCTTCGATGATCGATGTGCAGATACAGGTTAGACAACCTGTCGAGGTTAATCTAGCATAGTTCCTTGTTGATCAATTACAGATGATTCAGCAGCAGATAGCCGCAGAGCTCAGGGATAGAGAGCTTGCGACCTATAAATAGAACACTCAACTGAGACAACACAATGCATAGCTCACCGTAGGATTAAAGACAAAGGCGGAGGAGTTAAGACAACATGAAGAAAGAGAACAGGATCTAAGTCAGGTCCTGCAGAACATTGCATTGGAGTTACCCCAGTGTAACATCGAGTTTTCCTTGCCTCTCATGCAGAAGGTAATAAGAATTGCAGATAGAGCAAAGGCTCTGGAAGAGACAATGACCAAGATGGAGGAAGACCACAAAGTGCAGATTACTGAGCTTGAGGCTCGAGCACGAGGCACACCTCAGGCAGACAAGGAAGCAAGGGAAGAGGCCTTTAGACTCACTTCCACACAGATGAAGAGTCTCATAGATGACACACAATCATTACTAGCTGATGCGACAAAGACATGGTCGGAGCTAGATGAGCTCCCAGATAGACTGGAGTTACAGCAGAGCATCCAGAAGATAGAGAATGCAATAGCAGCAATGAAGGAAGAAGTCAAGAGCTTAGGAGCTCTTACAAAGATGAAGAAGACGACAGAGATGAACCATTTGCAACAGGAAGCGCAGTGGTTGAGAGAAAAAGAGATACAATTTAATAACCTGCTTCAACCATATCAAGAACAAATCGCAGAGCTAGTCAATGCGGTTGAGAAGAAGGTCAAGGAGTTCACTACAAGCAAGAGTGATATTGATGACACAGAATACTCCACCATTAGTCAAGCTATGCTTGAAATGGCACAAGAGTGTGTCGAAACTATGAATAAAGAAGTCGCAGGACTCAGGGAGAGATTTACAAGGACTTCATAGGAAGCCAAGGAGAAGCTACAGCAAGAGAAACCAGCTGTTAGTGGATCGGGGACGAGCCACAAGTAAGTGTTAGGGGACTGTTGGAGAAGGGCCCCGTAGCTATAGGAAAAGCTGCTATATTGGGACAAGAAATTCAAAAGGAAACAGTACCCGAGTGGCCGAGAAGAGAGAGCTCAACCACTACACTTAAGGCAACGACCGAGAAGAGAGAGCTCAACCACTGCACTTAAGGCAGCAGTGAAGACAGGAGGGCTCAACTACCCTCATAAATGAAAAAGGAGCAACGGGCTGAGGTATTGAATACAAAGGACAGAAGGGAAGCAACCGAGGAAGTGGCGCCTGTACCCACGATTAGCGCTAGGAAGTGTGGAAGACTACAGAAATATGTGGTGTGATGGAAAGCGATGAGTTCAAAGTACAGATAGGTCGACTGTCACAGTTAGGTTTTAAGGGTTACTGTTGGGAAAGGCCCACAGTGTTGTAACAGGGAGAGACCTTCGGGCCGCCTATTTAAGCATGTATTTTGTATTGTAAAATGTTAGACATTGAGTTAGACCTCTAGACATTCAGATAGTTAGACAGCGAGCTAGCTAAGTGTCTCTAGTGTCTCAGTATTGTAAGAGTCGAGCTCTGGTTCTGTTATTCAGTCTGTAGTTATCTTACTGTAACCAATAGCTAGCTCCTTGATTATGTGTGTAATAATCCGTAGAGATTGAGAGAGAGAGAGAGAGAGGAAGAGTATATTGTAAGAAGAAGCAATATAGAAGGAGAAGAGATCTAGGAGAGAAGGGCTTCCGACTGTGTGCGCAGAGTTTCCCAGAAAATCTCAAGCTCCATAATAGGTTGCAGTGGAACTATGTTTACTCTCTCAAGATATAATATAAAAACCAGTTCCCGTGGACATAGCTTCCCCCCTGGAAGTGAACCACGTAAAATACGTGTGTTGTGCGATTGTTCGTGTGATTTTGTTTACTTATTTGCTAGTTGTTATTCATTACATGAACTTTGCTTAATAGTTAATGAATGTATGTATGCTCTCATTCAGTTTACAACACTATAGAGGGTTAATCGTGAGTTGAATGTATCAAGTATTCTGTTTATGAGTCTATCAATGCTTGATTCACGACAGTTAATAGTACAGTGTTAAGTGATTCCTGTATATTTAGTTCAGCAAGCTAAGTGTAATAGAGGTTGAGCGTGTTAAACTGTAGAGCTAAAAGAGAATTTGTTTGACACCCTTAAGAAGGCTAACTGAGCTATTATACTAAGAGAGAAATCCTTTTGACCTTGAGAGTCACGTTGAGCCTTACTGTAGAGGATATCGCAGTATAGAAAGGTGATATCGCACCGTCGGAGGAGCTACGGTGACAGATATCGTAGGTAAAGACCTGAGTAGAGGAGAAGGGTTGCGCATCATCCTAGAAGCTACGATGCGATAAGAGCTAGTCCTCTAGTAGAGTCAGCTAGGAAGAGGGAAACATCACATCATTGAGAGATCCCGCTGGCTGAGAAGAGACAGAAAAACCTAGGATGCTACAGAACCCAGTTGAGGACACTTGAGTCTTCAGCCAACCCATCCAATATCACTTTGGGAGAGACTTCAGGCCGTCCTGTGGTCTATCGCTGAAAGGTCCAGTGAGCTAGGGTTTTGTTGGTACAAGAAAGTAAACTTGGGTCTGCGCAATCCTTCACCAACAATCCCTTAGCCTGTCACAGGTAGGGTTTATCTAGGACTTTTCTCCTTATATATTTAAAGCTAGATTATGTCTAAAAACCTAAGGGAAATAATAGAGTAATATAGAAATAGAATAGAGAATAATATGAGTTCACCTTAAAAAATTTGTTGTAGAGATCAGAACCACGAAGGAAGCTGGGATAAATTCCATACTCCTGTATCAATTCATTTAATTTAATTGTGACCAATGTGCCACGTCGTTGTTCTCATTGTGGGAATACATGCCATGTTCCCATGTAGGATCATTCCACAGAGAGCTACCTACACCAGGTTAGTTATTGTTTTATTTAATGTTCAAGTATTGATTATACATTATGCAATATCATAATTTATAACAAATTTAACTTAGAATCAGATGTTGATGACTTGATTTGTTTTAATGTACATCTATTCAGTGCTGAGTCTCCAACACCAAGGTGGGAGGACGTTGGTTCCTCCAACCAAGATGGAGCCATGACAGCTGCATAGGACATCGCGACACCATACACACAGGTATTTTTCTTTCAGTAATTAAATTTAATCATAGTATTTAATATTATCATCCAATGTATTTAATATTTAGTAATTGAATCTAAATATTTTTGTGTTAACACAGGTGTCCGCAGGAGTGAGTGACTAGCCATCCCCGTCGGGGATCGACAGATCCCCTCGTGAGCAAGTATCGTGTAATAAAGTATAAATTTAATTTCAGTTTTGATGGATTAGATTTGTATAGTTATATTTTTTATGTACTAATATATGAGGCCATGAATATGTATGCAGGTCTGAGTACATAGGCATGTTGGTGTCACTATCTCTCCATCGAATGCCTTTTTCCTATATGCTAGGTGTAGCCCCTGGCATACATGTTCCTTTCCCTGCAACCCTCCCCACCCCATTCCATCCATCCCTTGTCTCCCATCCACCGCCACACTTCCATCAAGATCCCCCTTCTTCATCACAGCCTTCGCTAATTCCCCCCCACCCCACCCATCCACCCCCTCCCTTACAATTTCCCATGTTTCCACCCTCCCCCCTCTGACCATGATATACCATCCATCCACATTCACCCATCCCTCCACCCCATCCCAGATCTCATCCCCCTCCCCCATTATCCCCCACCACCCTCGTTTCCTCTTCGAGGGTGGCCCATTCCATTCTACAGTCAGTTGGGGTTTATCGTCATACATCACCACTTTGTCCACTCCAGTTCATGGCCTCTCTCACTGTGCCCCTTAGTTTTGTATCCAACATCGATGTGGCTACATCCTCCTCTATGCCATCCACCCTAGCATCAGGGTAGGTTGTCTAGCCCACTTCTCCACCTGCCACCTCCAAGGATCAGGCGACTGCTCCACCTGCCACCCTTGAGGACCAACCGATTGCTCCACCTACCACCCCTGAGGACCAACCTATTGTGTTCATAGTGATATTTATTATTTTATGAAAATATCATGCAATATTAAAAAAAATTAACATATGCGATAAATTATATGAGTTATCTTATTGTTTAAATGTTACAGGGTGGCATTGTCGAGAGACTTGGATCACGGAGGAGGGTAGCCCGCTCACCACTTACGGTCTCATCTGAGGTGAGCTATTTAAGATTTGAAAACATAATTTTGATTTTTAAATTTTGTTTTACACTTGTATAATTGCATGTAGGAGTTGAGATTTGGTTATTGTCGTTTCATAGCCCAACGGGAGGTGGTCAAAGCAGCCAGAAGAATCAAGCTTCCTCTAGCTCGAATAAGAGGAAGATCGATTTTGGAGGTGCACCTAGGAGCTTCGAGGGTGGGCAGGAGGATTGAGAGACCCTCCTATGTCCACAAGCCATGATGTGGCATTTTGGCACCAGTTGCCATATTTTGTATAGGGCACGAGTTTCCATATTTTGTATAAACATTGGGAACGATGTTCCATTTTTCACTACTACTGTATATGATTGGAAATTTGTATATATTAATATATCATTTTGTACTTCTTTATATTACTGTCTTTTCTTACATATTTTCATACATTATGTCAAATTCAGTAGTACCTTACAGTTGATGCGCTTGCAATACTTATTATTGACGAACCAATAAAGTCTGCATGTTCACAATAAAATGCATAAAAAATTTAACACTGTAGGTTAGTTACCAAAAAAATATACAACTGCATATATGTGTACAATAACAATGATGATTTTAAATACCAAATACAAAATAACATTTTGGGATAGTCATACTTGGCTGAGAGTTATCATTGGTTTGACAATCTTATTCATTGTCGAAATTGCAATAGAAAGCACTTGTTTGCCTTTGGTATTTACATAGTAATTATTGTCTCATTTTGCAAGCTAGAAATTGATATTGGAATGATCTTTTCTTACCATTTGATTGATTGGAAATTTCATTGTATTGATGAGCTGAGAATCATATTGAACATGATTGTTGTTGGCTTGCATTTGTTACATCTACTTGGCAAACATTGATTTTGATAAATTTGGCAATTCATATCATTTGAAGACGAAGTTGACATTGCTTACTCTCATTGAATACATAAATATTTGTTATGCCATTGTTGATCACTTGCAATTTTAACGATCTATTGTACTTGTTGCAATTTTAACAATTTAAGGATTAGCATGCATAACCTAGGGTTTAGAATCAACTAGGAAGCCCTAACCCTTACTGAAGTTTAAAGGTTAGCATGCATAACCTAGGATTTATAATGAATGAGGAAACCCTAACCCAAATGGTGTTTTGGGGTTAGCATGCATAAACTAGGGTTTAGAATCAATGATGAAACCCTAAACCTAGGAGGGAAACCCTAATACCAACCCTACCTAACCATCTCTTGTGGCCTATTATAAAGTACCTTTTTGTTTGTATATGAGGATGCCTAGGATTGTAGTCATATGTCACATATTATTTATAGACTAATAAAATGAAATACTTCAAATCTTAAGCATGGATTACTTCACATAAGCTCGGGTTAGAGCTTCATGAGCACTCCTTTTATAAACCATAGTGAAATAAGTAAAACATAGCTCATCTTCCACAACTCATACATTAAAAAATCATGAGAGAAAGAGGCTCTATAATAGGCTTATGCCTAGAGTTGATAAGAATAAGTTAACATGAAATATATGAAGGAATGAAGGAAAGGATGGGAAATGAATGCATAGAGAGTATCAACTCTATATTTAGACCATAGTTACCATGCAAGCATCATAGCGAAAAGAAGCTAAAAATTTATTACATGTGTTTTGGACTTACCTTGTCCATATCAATAGGCCTTCTACTCCATTTTCTAACCTTTACTAACCCTAGGACTGTCTATAAAACTAGACTATAATACTACCTATTAGGAATCCATAAGACACACCTAAACCATTCTATTCTAGCCTAATCCTTGCTAAAACCCTTTCCCTAGACTCCTACCTTTCCCTTTCTCTAAAGCAAGGCTTATTCCATTCATTTCCACATTACTTAGACCCCCACGGATCCCCCTATATATATGACCATAATATCCATTTTGGACAGCCCTAGAACACCACTAACTCATCCTAAGCTACCCTAACTTCTCCCTTAGCCATATCTCTAACCTCCTAGCATGCTAAGACCCTAACGCAAGGCTAACTTCATCACTATTTTGTCCTTTAAATTCCTCTCGACTTGCCTAATTATTGACTATAATATCCTATTTAGGGCAGCCCTAATAGCCTTCTTACCCACCTATCCTAGCCTAAGGTCACTTCCTTTCCTTCCTATCTTACCCACTCACTAACTGCTCACCTCAAATTTGTCCAAAACCAAATTAAAGTGGCACAAAGACACCCTAAAGGGACTGTATCTAAACAATAATTCCTAGCCATACTTACACAAATTTGACAATGGTATATATATATATCCATAACTTGGCAAAATACAAGAAAAGGCCTTGAATTGCTTGCAAGTCATTGTGTTATCAAAAGCCAAGTGAATATACTTGTTATCATTCCTACTTGACTAGAAATTACATCTTGGACTGTCATAAGACATTTTACTTGACTGGAAATTTGATTTGGTTTAAGAGTCACATTGGCTTGGAAACTTGGCACTCATAAAATTGTTTATCACTGATGTTTACTTAAAAGATTGTACATTTGTCTTGACAAGCTAAAAAGTGAAATATAGGACTGTCATAATGCTAAATGCTTGGTTATAAATACTTTTGTTTTTAGAGTACCTTTCACTAATTCAAAGTGGCATTTCAACTCTTGTTTATAATTAGTACTTGCATTTGGGATTGTACACTCATTTTGGCAAGATGGAAATTACTGTTTTGGACTGTCATAATCATTTTGACTTGGATGGAAATCATTCTTACTTTGACAGTCCTATCTTCATGAAAAGTGGATTGATTGGGGTCTATGTCAATGTATGTCGGTTGCAAAAGAGGTTGAATTTGTACGATATTATGATAATGTCCCATCAACACCACTAACATGCTTCAACCACATGAATAATTGAAAGAAAAATTACATCCAATGTAGTTCATGAAACCCTAGCTATGTTGTAGTGTAGGTATATGGTCTACTAGTTTCTAGTCAAGTGAGACTAACAAATATAATGATATAAATCTAATGAGTTCATAAACCTTAGTTTGTAGTTCTATGTCTAAATATGTGAACCCTAGCTTTTAAGTTTGTGGTTTCTAGTTCAATAAACCCTAGCTTTCTTGACATTTCTTCTTATAGATTAGGTATATGGTCTAGGTATTTGTAATCCTTATTTTTTAGGTTTGTGGTTTGTAGTTCATGAAACCCTAGTTTTTTTTCTCTTTATGCATGTAGCTTAGGTAGGTGGTTTAAGTATTTCTAGATAAGTGAGACTAACATAGCACATGATCTCTATGTATGTGAATTTATACTTTATAAAACCTTAGTTGTAGTTATATGTGTAAATTTATAAACCCTAGTTTTTAGGTTTATGGTTTGTAATTCGTGAAACCCTAGTTTTTTTGCTATTTTCTCTTGTAGCTTAGGTATATGGTATAAGTGGTTCTACATAAGAGAAACTAAAATAACACAACATCTCTATGTATGGGAATTTATTTCAATCCATGAAACCCTAATTGGATATATACTTGTAATTCATGTATGAGTTTTTACTTCTAATTCATACAATTATGTGTTTCTACTTCCAATTCATGAAACTCTAGTTTCTTTGTTGTAGTATAGGTACATATATTCTAGGTATATGGCCTATTGGTTTCTAGGTAATGGCATTCTAGGAGACCAATGGAGTCGACGGTTCATCGATCCGACCTCTGGTTTTTGAGTTATGTCGAGTTGAAAGTCGCATGAAAATGTCATTCAGGGACACTTGGTGACTCTTGGTCCGGGAGAGAAAAACCAAACGGAGTAGTAAGATTGCATGACATTAGCTCTGAAAAGTGTGTATGGGAAATTTTGATATGGGAACACTACCAAGACTGGCACGGTGGAGGATTTTCCATAGTTGACCCACCAATGTGAGAGTTGCATTAAAGTAAACTGAGAAAAACCCTAGTTTATGAAACTGATGCGCAATGAACTCTCTGGGACATGAAAACATGATGGAGAGGCCCCACTAGAATTAATGGCATTCTAGGAGACCAATGGAGTCAACGGCTCATCGATCCGATTTTCGGTTGTCGAGTTATGCCGATTTGAATGTCGCATGAAAATGTCGTTTAGGGACCATTAGAGGAATTTTGAGTTCCAAAATGGGCCTCCTAAGGAAAATAATAAAATAATATTTAAAATAATAAAATAATAAAATAATAGTTAAAATAATAAAATAATATTTATAATTTTGGAGGAAGAAAGAAAAAAACTACTTTTTGTACATCATCATCACGTTTTTTCAGGTATTTCTTATTTTTGGGGTAGCGAGTTCCATCAAAAGTATGCGACATGGGTACTCGTTGGATGCATAATCAAATTCCACATCCAACGAGCTCTCCCGATCGAAATTTGAGTAAAAACACAGGGAGATATGTCAAAAATATGAACAAAAAAAGTAGTTTTTTTTATGACAAATATGTCAATTCAACCATTATGGTTGACTCATTTTATTGAAATTCTATAGGTTGTTGAATTCCAACTCACAAGAACTTATTGTTGGCACTTTTTCTTATAAGGCCCATTTTAGACCCCAAATTTCCTCTAATGACTTGGTGACTCTCAGTCCGAGAGAGAAAAAAAAACGAAGCAGCAAGATTGCATGTCGTTGGCTCTAACAAGTGTGTATGGGAAATGCTGATATGGGAACACTACCAAGACTAGCATGGTGGAGGAAAGAACTAACGTACCTTGGTTGAGTTCTTTCTTGACATTGTCGGTAGATAGATGTTTGTGCCAACAATCAAGTTTGTGAAGTGATAGACCACAGAACCTGGTCTGTAATCCGCGAATACATGCCCACTAGTTCTTCTTGATTTCCCATCTAGTGTAATATATTCACCCTAAACCACCATCGAGCTAGTATGAAATTCATTTCCTTCATCATCAATCAATGATTTGTCCAGGATTTCCTTAGGTTGAATGCATCGTTCCAACCAATAATCCGTGCCCCATTCATTGTCGTTTTGGGTAACAATTGCATATATGTGTCCTGGTTGTACAATATCTTAGATATGGTCATAGTTTGTTGAAATCGTTGAATGACCCTCCTCTTAGTGGGTTGTTTCAATGACTACACATGGGTCTACTGCAAGTGATACATGATCCCAATCATCAACCCAATCCATGCATTCTCATTCATCCCATTCACCACTGCTGCAAGGGCTGCAAAAGCAAGCAGGTTTCCACATCCATATTTCAAATAGGGGGTTGTTTAAGATTCGAACAAAATTAAATCCATGTGTTCCTTGTACTATGGCACAACTATAGGAATGAGATCAATCTATGTCAACCACATACCAAAAATTCTTGACTAGCCTTCCTGCCCATGTTGATGTATATTGCAATTTAGTTTGGTTTGACATTGTTGCAGAGCACCATTGAACTATGGATTTTGCATCTTTGATATGGGGGTTTTTGGTAAACCTCATTTTTTCCCTTCGTAGTGCGGTCTTGATGCAGGCACCGACCCCATCATGCTCACCTTAGCCATGCCTGGTATCAAAGTAGTTCCATATATGCAGCACATTGTAAGTCTTATGTAACATACTCATCCATTGGAAGACTCAAGCATTTTTGAACTAGCCCACACAACCATCTGACCATATCCAATGTTCATCCGTCTGTATATCTTCCTCCTTTAGCTGATCATAGAAAATTTGAAAACAATGTTGCACATAATGCAGATCATGGCATATGTCATCACTTATGTAAAATTTTGTCTCCTTTTGTATTATCCTGTTGTTAATGTTGCTCTCAGGGCCATGCCTATATGCAATATGTATCATGATGCTGACTTGGTTGGAATGGTAGTATTGACTCTGAATTTCATTTTGTGGATGAAGGGTGTAGTTTTCTACAAAATACACAATTGACAATATGGTCCCAATGGGAATGTTGTCCCTGCATTTTCTGTACTACTCATCCTTCCATTGCGCTAAATGCACATGTTGAACATACTGCTCAGTTTTCTTGTAGAAATCTATAAAAAAATCACATACCCATACCTGTTGCCATGAAAACAAGGGTTGTATTAGAATGTGACATTTAAAGAATGTATATGTAGAAACTGAACATGTAAGTGGAAAAACATGCAATAATCATTTGCACCTGTGACTTCACCAATGCAATCTTTTTACTTTCCTTCGCACTATCTTATTGATAGGTTACGTACTTGAAGCTCTGCATCTCCATGATCATATTTCCAAATTGATGCTCATCACTTCCATGAATGCAACAGTTAAAGAGAGAAAACCCACTGCACCTGTAACAATTCCCATATAGACATTATGTTACATAGTATTTTTGTCCTTCATGCCTTGGACACATGATGCTAACAATAAAATCTCTCTATGCATTCAGTGGTATTACGAATTCATTGCATCCCTGCTCAAGGTTAGTATGCAAATCACAAAATATATGTTTATACGTGTCATAAAAATATTCATATTCCACATGGTATCTACAACAGCTGTGTTTCGATCAATGCATATACGAACGTACCATCGTTTACATTTCTCAAAGGACCTTTGGCCCAGGTTCAATTGTGTGTGCTCATTCCTGAATCTCTCATAGAGTTTAGTCTGTGTTGTGTCAAGGAAGTGTTTGATGTGGGGTTCGCGTTCAGTAGAACCTTTTCTCATCTTTTTCACATCTCTTTGGTTAGATGAAGGTCTGGTATGATCATGCAAGAAATTTTGTACTAAGTCCTTAACAACATCAATTAGCTTCATATCTCGATGAGGAAACCTGCCGACAAAATCCCAACAATATTTTCCACCTGGAGTCTGAATATTTTCTCTTATAATAGAGTAAGTTTCTTAATAGTTTTTCTATTTAATTTAAGTATGTGAGAAGTGTGTGAAAGGAGGCGACGTTGCTGTGTGGACTTGATTACAACTGATTCTGATAACACACTACGAGCCACACAAAGATATTTAGTACGAGACATCTTCCCAATCGCATTAAAAGTAGATTGGATATTTCTGACAAACAACTTTCATCCACATGGATACATCTAGGAGTCCTTTTTCTTGCACTAGACAGTCGAGGTAGGGAAGGTGGACATGAGCTACAAATCCTAGAGCTTCTTTGTTGTGGTGCTTCATTCACATGTTGGTCCTTATTAGGAGTGTGCTTGACATGGTTGTGGTCTTCTTGGAGAGATTGCAAATTAATTATTGCTCCTAGGTCCAATGCTTGATACTCAACATCTCTTAATATACCTATGTCTTCAAAAGCTTCAACATGGCTCATTGATGGATTATTGGTTGGATATTGTCTTGATGTTGGAATTTGAGTTGGGTCTGTTGGACGCAACTACTTCACCCGTGGTTCTGAAGTAGATGTTTTTATGTCATCAAATATGTTAGGATTGGTCATAGTATCAGTGAAAATGTCTAGACCATGTCTCACTCTCTCCATTGCAAACCCGACCTTTTCTCTTACCTCAGTTTCCTTTTCAATGGGAATATACCTTCTAGTTCTTTTTACTTTGTTACATGAGTTCCCCATCTCCAAAAGTTTATTTATCAAAACTATGAGTTCTACCCCTGCATAAGAAGCAATAAATAAGGTATTAGTTCCATTATACAAGAAACATGACGCGTTCCAACATAACTAACTAAATTACAGATATGTTAGTATGGCAATTATTGGCATTGATACATAAACGCTGATTAAAGGTTTCTCTTTCTGTTCGAATTAAAGTTTCATTTCTATACTCTATTTGAGTCAAGTAAATAGAGTTAAGTTTGTAGGTATTACAGTTATAGGATTATGACTTCCTTTGTGTTCAAAAATTATTGGAAGTCACAAGAAGAAGAGTGAAATATTCTTCATTTCCAACTCCTTCGGATGAGATGACATTAGATGTAATATGCCACCTTAGTTGTGAGGGAAAACACAAGTTGGTGTTTGGATGTCTTGGGAATAAATTGAATAAATTACACTCATTAAGTTACAAGTTAACTAAAGAGAAAAAATTGACTAATCACACAATTAGGAGGTTGTAAATCCCCTGAGAAAAGGAGAAATCATTGAGGTAGAGGCATCCCTGCCAAGCTCAAATGCATGTTATGATAAATCTGTTGATGTATCTGTAACTTTGAAATGTATTCACTTGTATATTTTATATATTGTATTTCTTTGTACCCCAATGTTCCTTTCAGGAGAGTCATCAATATAATAAATTCATGTAAAGTCATTGAGGTTAACCCTCCATTGTAAATTGAGGCAATAGTCCCCACAATTGAGTTGAGGTTAACCCTCTGATTGTAAGTTGGGGAAATAATCCCCACAACTAAGTGGTATTAGGGTTATTAGACTCCCCTAGAGAATTAGGCCCTGTAAGAGTAAAATTCAAGTGTAAAACAAGTAGAAATAGATATTAAGATTCTCTATTTATCACACACACTCATTGAACTATAGCGCATGAGTGAGAGAGGAGGAGTTCGCACAAGTGAGAGAGAGATCAGCTGTTAGAGATCATCTTTGTTTTTTTGGGTTTTACTTTTGCCACTGGTGCTCATTCTATCTCTAAGGAAGTTGTGGGATTTTCTCCTTTATGGTTTCCCCAAGGAAAACTCTTTGTGTATCTTGTCTCTTGTGATTATTGATGTGCATGTTATTTTCAGAGATAAGATCCTAGATCATATTGATTAAATGATAAAAATATAACATGGTATCAGAGCTAACCTGAGAAGAAGACACTGTGCAGCTACAGAAGGTAGGGATTCTTACTTTTTCGGTCTCTCTCCACAGATCATCAACAAAAGATGTCTAGGATAACTGTCCATTGAAGGGCATATCTTTCAGTCGAAGCAGAATTTGATTCTGGGCATTTTCAGTCACCGCTGCGGGAAATTAGGGCTTTTCACATGATAAGAATTTTTGAGTGAGCCCAGTATAGGATTTCTCTGCTCCTCAAAATCAAAATTTTTGGTTGGGTAAAACTCCAGGAAATTCAAACCCTAATTTGACCCTGGACTAGAAAACCCTAAAATACTAAAACTAGTAGATTTGGTAAGTTCGCTATATCTCAATATTGGAGAAGAATCAGAAGCCTAAATTTTTATAGGCCAAAGAAACATTCATGCTGAACACTGTGTAAAAATTTCAGCCTCATATTCACTATATTCTGGGAGATAAGATTCCTCCAAATTAGGGTTCTATTCTCTCCCAGGATTCATCCCTAAACAAGACACCTAGGGAGAATTGCTATATCTCGGGATACGAAGGTCCAAATGAAATTTAGAAATATGTTACATATAGGGAATAGAATGTATGTTCTATGGTAAATTTTTCACACCATGATGATGAAATAGTGACATGTGGAAGTCTGTACGAGTTCAATATGATGAGTAGTCCTGAAAGAAGTCACCTTGGAAAAACTCTCATAAGTCCCAATTGGTGAAATCGATTTTGCTCAAACCTACGGTGTTGGAAAGAGGAAAGATGAGGCTACCTCAGTACAAAATTTCAGATGTAGGGGAGTAGTACTTTCAGATATAACACATAAACCATATCAAAAAATGTCTACATAAGAAACTGAAGAAAACTAGGGAATCACATATTTTTCAGTTTTGATAATAGTTTTGGAAAAATGAATATGTTGCTTAGATCACCTTCAGGAGGCACATCTTTATATCCAATCAGATCTTAAAGATTCTAAGTTTTGAAAATTAGGGTTTCTCTGACAAACCCTAGATCAGCCAGATCCAAAACCAGGATGGACACCTCAAATCGGTAAGATCTAATCTTTTTCTATTTACATTTGAGGTTCTCATTTCAAAATGACCTATCACACCAGCCTGATGACAAGCTTGGTGAAGATGAAAAATTTCGAGCATGGAAGTATACTAGGATTTCACTGGTTCTTGAAGAAAATGAATTGGACACCTACATAAGTGGAGAGGTTCCATTTCCAGAGGGAGATAAGGCTAAAGCCTTACATAAGAAGAAATTGGTCAAGACTAAGAGGATCATTGTTGATTCAATCAAGGATCACCTTATACCACAAGTGTCTTCCCTAAAGACACCTAAAGAGATGTTTGATTCCTTGACCAAGCTATTTGAAGGGAAGAACATAAATCGGAAAATGAATTTGAGAAACCAGTTTAAGAATGTAAAGATCCAGAATACAGAGACCATACAGTCATACTTTACAAGGGTCTCTCAAATCAAAGAACAACTTGAAGTAGTGGATGAAGAAGTAGAGAATGCAGAAATTGTGATAACCACCTTGAATGGCCTCCCAGGATCATGGGATTCATTCATTCGAGGAATGTGTACTAGAAGGAAGTGATCACCTTCCACAAACTCTAGAAAGAGTGCACATAAGAAGAAGCTCAACTCATAATAAGAGAAGAGAATATGGGAGAAACTGAAGATCAAGTGCTCACGATTCAAAGAAGATCCCTCAAGCAATGAGGAATATGAAGAACTCAATTCTTGAAGAAACTCTTATCCATATTATCATTTGGATAAGAAATGATGTTGTTATGAATGAAGAAGATGATGAAGTTGAATGAAGGAGTCTAACCATGAAGCAAAAATATAATGGTTCAATTGTCATTTCATGATATTGTTTGGTTATGCATTTGTTTATATTCATTTGATGTGTTATGCATGATAGAATGTTTGCATTAATGACATTATACTACTAATATGCATGTGTTGGGTAATTATCTCATGGTGCTATACACCTCTTCATTGCTACTTATCTAGAATGAAACCTCTTTGCTGGCATATTGGATTAGTGCACAATATCAATGATGTCATGGTAGAGATGGAAGGCATATAGAAAGTTTCCATGAGATATGGATGAATGTTGTATTGGCTAAAATAGTTGCATGATTATATATTTATGCATAAGAATTTTCTATTATGAATATGCCTTATGAAATGTTTCTAACCATACAACTAATGCATTTGACTTGTAGGAAATATCGAGTACAATAGCCTACAAGAAAAGAAGGATGAGACTTGTTCTGAAGAACAAGTGATGACAGTTCAAGAAATTATCCAAAATGAAGAATAGTATGACGAGACTTCAGGAAGCCTCAGACACACTCCAGTTATGTGACACTGTTAAGTGACATCATCGATGCAGAGCCTTCTAGAAATGAAGAAGTAGCCAAGAAGAAAGGGAAGGAGAGGACCAGTTCAAGAATAATGATGTCTAGGATGTAGTATCGAGACGTGAAGGGAAGTCCATAATGTCTTCCATATGGATCTACAAGATCCAACATGTAGTAGATGGAAACATCATGGGATACAAGGAAATATTCATAGCATGAGGCTTCTCACAGGAAGAAGGCATAGACTACGAAGAGGCATTTGGAGCCACTGGGAGTTGAGACACATGACAAGAAGACTTATGTGTGAAAATTAAAGAAGGCCTTGTACAAACTCAGAAGGAACCCATGGAATAACACATACATGAGGAGCTTGACGATCACCTAGAGTGATGAAGATATTAACTTTTTCTACAAGTTTGAATATGAAAACCTATAGAGGATGACAAGCTCACATATGGGTGTGAGAAGAACATTTTCAAGATAGAGGATCTTGGTATCCAGTGACCCTAGATGGATACATAGAATATCAGTAGCAGAGGAAGCTACTTGTCACTCCAGTACATAATGTTTCAATGCATAGAGTATGAAAGGCATAGAGAGAATGATTCTCCACTTTAGAGGGCATGACTGCAGAAGATCCTAAGGTTCGATGACTTGTTCCTGAAATAAAAGAGGAACTCATTAAAGTTGCAAGAAGGAGACTTGCTTCCGAGTTCGAGATGAAGGACTTGGATATGATGCACTACTTTCTAGGCATGGAGGTGTGACAGAATGTAGATGGAATCTCCCTGGGACAAGGGAAGTATGTAGTAGAGATCCTGAAGAGGTTCAGGATGATGGACTACAAGGACATGACCACACCTATGGCATCGAACCTGAAGCTATTAAGTGATTCTTCATCAGAGTCAGTTGATGGTATGATGTATCGTCAGATGATTGGGTCCTAGATATACCTAATGAATACGAGACTAGATATTTTCTTTGCTATGAATACATTGAGCCAGTTTCTGATGGATCCGAGACGTGTTCACCTAATTGCTGCAAAGAATATTCTGAGGTACCTGAAGGGTATAGTTGATTATGGGCTCAAGTATGAGGTGAATCAAAAGATTAACCTAGAAGGTTATGTGGATTTAGATTGGGTAGGGAGTGCCATTGATAGGAAGAGCACTTCAGGGTGTTGTTTCAGTATGGGATCAGGTGTGATCTCTTGGTTTAGCAGGAAGCAATCCTGCATGGCACTGAGTACAGCCAAAGAAGAGTATGTCATAGCTTTTCCATCTAGTTGTGAGGCAGTGTGGATGAGGAAGCTACAATTTGATTTATTTGATCTCTAGTTTGATGCTGCTTGTATATATTGCGACAACCAGAGTTATGTGAAGTTGTCAGAGAACTTAGTGTTCCATGACAAGTCAAAGCATATCGAGATACAATATCACTATATCAGGGATATGGTGCAGAGAGGAGCAGTGAAGATCCAATATGTTGCGATAGATGGGGTGCTACTTCAGTATGGGATCATTTGTGATCTCTTCATTTAGCAGGAAGCAATCTTGTGTGACACTAAGTACAGGCGAAACAAAGTATGTCGCAGCTTGTTCGACTAGTTGTGAGGCAGTGTGTTTAAGGAAGCTACTATCTGATTTATTTGATCTCCATTTGGATGCTACTTGTATATATTGCGACAACCAGAGTTGTGTGAAGTTGTCGAAGAAACTGGTGTTCCATGACAAGTGGAAGCATATCAAGATCAAATATCACTACATCAGGGATATGGTGTAGAGAGTAGCAGTGAAGCTCTAGTACGTTGCGATGGATGAGCAGATAGCTAATGTGTTGACCAAGCCATTGGCTAGAGTGAAGTTTGAATACTTCAAAAAGAATCATGGTGTTCATCAGATTGAGGTTCCTTCCAAGGGGAAGTGATGATTCCGAGATCCCTTTTGACATGGTGGCAGGATGTGTTCCTCCCATGGTCATATGTAAGTGCAAAGCCCTTTTGACATGGTGGCAAGATTTGTTCCTCCCATGGTCAGATGTAAGTGAAGATCCCTTCTGGCATGGTGGTAGGATGTGTTCCTCCCATGGTCAGATGTAAGTGCAGAGCCCTTCTGACATGGTGGCAGGATGTGTTCCTCCCATGGTAATATGTAAGTGCATGGCCCTTATGACATGGTGGTAGGATGTGTTCCTCCCAAGGTCAGATGGAAGTGCAGAGCCCTTCTGACATGGTGGAAGTATGTGTTCCTCCCATGGTCAGATTAAGTATAGAGCTCTTCTGACATGGTGGCAGGATATCTTCCTCCCATGGTTAGATGTAAGTGCAGAGCCCTTCTGACATGGTGGCAGGCTGGGACTCCCATGGTTAGATATAAGTGCTGGGAGGGCCATTCTGACATGGTGGCAGGATGGGCCTCCCATGGTCAGATATAAGCGCTGAAGAATATGAATACCTACATAGAGGCTAGGCCTGCAACGAGCATGAAAAAGGGCTGGCTCTGTAGAACTTCCTATGACAAGTATAATTGAGAGATAGCACCATTTTATTGAGATAGGAGGAGAAATTATGATGATGATCCAGTGATGATCCAACTTTGATGAATGATCTAGTGATGAAGACTTGTGCTGATGAATTGTGTCAAGAGAATACCTTCCTAATTAAGAGGGAGTGTTGATGTATTTGTAACTTCAGAATGTATTCACTTGTATATTTTATATATTGTATTTCTTTGTACCCTGATATTCCTATCGGGAGAGTCATTAATATAATAAAGTCATGTAAAGTCATTGAGGTTAACCCTCCATTGTAAGTCAGGGAAATAGTCCCCACAATTGAGTTGAGGTTAAAACGTTGATTTTAAGTCAAGGAAATAGTCCCCACAATTAAGTGGTATTAGGGTTATTAGACTCTCCTAGAGAATTCGGCCCTGTAAGAGTAAAATTCAAGTGGAAAACAAGTATAAATAGAGAGTGAGACTCTCTATTTATCACACACACTCACTCAACTGTAGTGCATGAGTGAGAGAGGAGGAGCTTGCACAAGTGAGAGAGATATCAACTGTCAGAGATCATCTTTTTGTTTTGGGTTTTACTTTTGCCATTGGTGCTCATTCTATTTGTGAGGAAGTTGCAGGGTTTTCTAGTCCTTTATGGTTTCCTCGAGGAAAACTCTTTGTGTCTCTTGTCTCTTGTGATTATTGCTGTGCATGTTATTTTCTTAGATAAGATCCTAGATCATAATGATTAAATGATAAAATCTAATAAAATCTATCATGAAGAGGAGAGCATGGACAAGTTGGTGAACTATTCAATATGGACCCTCTCCCATGATTGCTTCCAAGGTTTTTAATACAAATTGAAGAGTCTCAATAGAGAACCTCATCTATGCCATCCTTGTGTGAAATCAAAATATATTCATGTGCAAATGATTATTAGTCTACATTTCATACTTCATCTTGTATAGAGAACATGGACAACTTGGTGAACTATTCAATATGGACCCTCTCCCATGTTGCTTCAAAGGTTTTTTTAAAATTGAAGAGTCTCAAGAGATAACTTCATCTATGCAATCATTGTGTGAAATCAAAACATATTCATGTGCAGATGTAAATTAGTTAACATTGCATACTTCATCTTGTATGGAGAATATGAGACTTGTTTAGATGTGAATTTGGGAATTCTTCTTGTGAAATTAATTGTTGTCTATGAGAGAGATATTGTTGTAGGCATATGATAAAACATAAATAAATGAAATGATCTAAAATCTTGTGAATGAAAACAATTATTTACAATTCACCATACCTATTCAAAATGATCTCTTCTTGCAATGAAAACTTGTAGTTTGAATGTATCCACTAACTTCCAAGACCACCGAATATGTTTGTTAGATTCCAAGAGTGATCTTCTATCAAATAGATCAAAGAGTGTCCCATTGATGATTGAGTGTGTGCCAAATTGCAAAGTTTAGGAGCACAAAATGCGCGAACAGTTGTACAAAACTCGTGAAAATTGGTAGCAACCCCAAGAATCTAGATCTCTATTTTTTTAAATAATCACAGGTGCATGCACACGTATTTATGAGCGCGCATGCATGTATAAGAGCACATGTGCGTACTAACACATACACGCAAAGAGATGCGCGTGCACTGCTATTTAACATTTACAACATTTACTCACTAACATTTATCCCATTTAATGACTAACGTTCTTCAACAATGTCTTGGTATTCACACATGGATGAGTATTTTAACAATATAGTCTTCACCACTTCATTCTTCTTAGGCCCATGGGTGCCATTATGAGGTCTTAGGCTCCTTACCTATGGATGGTGGAGGGTAAGGGAGGTCTCCAACACTAACCATCATCACCATCATAATCATCATCATAGTCATCATCATCATAATCACCAACATCATAGTCATCCTCATCATCATCATCATAGTCATCCTCATCATCATCATCATAGTCATCACCCTCCTCCTCCTCCTCCTCCTCATCATCATCATCATTGTTCTTCATCATTGTCGTCATCATCATCACCATCATTGTTCATCATCATCATCATCATCATCCTCCTCATCATCATAGTCATCATCTTCATCATTGTCGTCATCGTTGTCATCACCATCATCATCATCATCATAGTCATCATCCTCATCAACATCATTGTCATCATCGTCATCACTATCATAGTCATCATCATCTTCATCATCATAATCATCATGATAATCATCATCAGCATACTCATAGTATCCATGATCATCATCATCATATTCATCATCATCATCATCATCATCCTCATCCTCATCCTCATCATCATCATCATAGTCATCATCCTCATCATCATCGTTGTCATCATCCTCCTCATCATTGTCATCATTGTTCATCATCATCATTCCATTGCAAATGTCTGAAAATAAAATCAAAGTAAAGTTTCAACTAAACCTATCATCATCATCATCATCATTGTTCCTCATCATTGTCATCATCATCATCATCCTCATCCTCCTCCTCATCATCATCATCATCATCACTATCATTGTTCATCATCATTGTCATCGTCGTCATCATCATCATAATAGTTATCATCCTCATCACCATCATCATCATCATCATCATCATCATCATCATTGTTCCTCATCATCGTCGTCATCATCATCATCCTCATCATCCTCATCATCATCATCATTATCATCGCAATCAGTTTTCATCATCATAGTCATCATCGTCGTTGTCGTCGTCATCGTCATCATCATCAACATGATCATCCTCATCATCGTAATCATCATCATCATAATCATTATCATCATAGTCATAGTCATCATGATCATCATCATCATCGTCCTCATCATAATCATCATCATCATCACCATCAATGTTCATCATCATCCTCATCTCCATCATCATCATCATCATCATCATAGTCATCATCCTCATCATCATTGTCATCATCCTCCTCATCATCATCATTCCATTGCAAA
>LPNX010252096.1:198404-208404 GCA_001517045.1 Pseudotsuga menziesii | reverse complement strand
TACTGTATAATTGTATTAATATATTATATTTGACCATGATAGCAAAAACAGAAAAAAATGTAAGATTTTTTTTTACAAGTACAGTAAGAAAGGTGAGATTTCTTTTAGGAAGTACAATAATTTCTTATTATGGAAAGGAAAAGACATATGATTGGCAGATTATGTTCATTCACCACGACAGAATGACGGGTTCCGTATACCGCGGTGCACGCGTGCCGAGTGGATCGCATGAATCGTCTACTGTCTACAGCGTGGCTCGATGTTTACCAAATTGCCCTTTTAGTTTTACCACAGAACTGCGTGCTTCGGCATAGATTCTATGGAATCCAGACCTGTCCATTTTATTTATTGTGGTTGTGGGTTACATTAGCATAATAAACCAGAACCAAAAACATTTGAAAATAGGACTCGGAAAGTTAACCTAGCTAATGAAGTCAGTGGTGATCAGTACTGACTTCAATTTTTTCGGGCCAAGCTTTCGAACATAGTAGTTTGGGATATTTGTCACAGCTTCGATTTGATTTGCGATATTTTATGACAATTATTCATGGTTAAGCGATCTCAAAGGAATATGCATGGATTTACTGTTCTTGTTTATTGGAATACACCTATAAATATCCGTGTCTTAAGCCCGTCTCAAGCAAAGAGTTATGGTTTGCTCTGGCCTACGCATTTGGTATATTTGCGTAACTAAGGGTTTCCAAATTGCTTGCGTTGAGATATTGCTGCAGCTGCTTACAATCCAATTTAGACGTTTTGGTTTTGTAAGTGATTGTTTGTTAGAATGGCTCGGATTGAGGACGCAGCTCCTCGTTTCTTCTTCCAAATAGAATTACAAGGCAATATAGCTGACGTTTCTATACATGAAGGCGATCGATTGGAGAACGGAAAGGCTTCAGATCTCAAGAACTTTGACGACGATGGCCGCATCAAACGTAAAGGTATCATTCTTACAAACTTTCCAGGTACTTTTGATAATTATATATTTATGATATTAGAGTTGTTAATGTTTAAGGCATTTGCAGGCACATTGTCGACAGCAAGTGCGCATATTATCACCGCAGTCATAGGGTCCGGAGTGCTGTCATTGGCATGGGCAACAGCTCAATTAGGATGGATTGCCGGACCTGTAGCCATGCTTGCTTTCTCTTTTGTCACATACTATACCTCTTGCTTTCTTGCCAACTGCTACAGGTCTCCAAATCCAGTTTCTGGAAAGCGAAATTATACCTATATTGATGCTGTCAGAGCCAATCTAGGTATGGCTCCCTCTTGTAAATAACAGTTTGAGACCTGGTGCTTAATATGCTTCTTTAGAATCTTAAAATTCTGATTTGTTCCCATAATCTCTCAGATGGCGTCCAGGTGTGGATATGCGGTTTCGTACAATACGCCAACCTCTTCGGAACTGCAATTGGATATACAATAGCTGCATCCATCAGTATGACGTGAGTTAAATACAGTTTGGCTGAATTAATTATAATTGTTCTTGAAGAAACACTAGCGATACCAATTATATAAGTAATTTGCACTAAATTGTATTGTTAACCATAGGGCGATTGAGAGGTCAAATTGCTTCAGCAATCGTGGACACGACGACCCATGCCACGCCTCGAGCAATCCATATATGATAGTCTTTGAAGTAGTGGAGATCCTACTTTCTCAGATACCAGACTTCGACCAATTATGGTGGCTCTCTATAGTAGCTGCGGTCATGTCGTTCACCTATTCCACTATCGGACTTCTGCCTCGGTATTGCCAAAGTAACAGGTATGTGCATCAAATTAATTATACTCTTACTTCAGCTTTCAGTAGCTCATATCTGCTTAATATTTCATTTCATTCCGCAGTTTACAACACTTTCCAAATTTCGCCTTTAAATTAATAGATATCTCGAATTTCTGAGCTGCCTTGCATACGTTTCGATGTGCTTCAGAGGTGGGACACTTTCGAGGGAGCCTCACCGGAGCAACCATTGGTTATACTGTGACTAAGGCTCAGAAAATATGGAGTACATTCCAAGCTCTTGGGAACATTGCTTTCGCTTACTCCTATTCACTGATTCTCATAGAAATTCAGGTACTATATTATACAACACTATTATCAAAGCCAATGTTACCTAATTATTCGGTAAGACATGAGCGGCTTCATGGTGAGAAATTTGAGGATACTAATTATTTCAATGAAAATGGGGCCGGGCAGGACACAATAAAATCTCCGGCAGAGAACAAGACGATGAAGAAAGCAACGCTACTGGCTGTGGCAACCACAACGGTGTTCTACATGCTGTGTGGTTGCATGGGCTACGCAGCTTTTGGAGACAATGCACCAGGAAACTTGTTGACAGGCTTTGGCTTTTACAATCCCTTTTGGCTGATTGACATTGCCAACGCTGCCATTGTAATCCACTTGGTTGGTGCATATCAAGTAAGTATCATCGTTAGTGTTTCCATCGACTTAACCGTGAGCCAAAACATCATTGAGCTGGTGAAATTGCTTACTATGGAATTAGTACATATAACTTCTGTGTACATAATCAAGTTTTAAGACATGTTGACGCTATCAGCATATGATATGTCGCTAGTGTTTATCATTGACAAATACTTCCTACAGCAGCGTAGACGGGCGATATATGTTGACGTTTGTCTTTGGCTTTGTGCAGGTTTTCTGCCAACCATTGTTTGCATTTATTGAAGGATGGTCCAGTAAAAGGTGGAAACAAAGTGAGTTCATCCACAAGGAGTACAGTTTGTATGGGGCATATTATAAGGTGAATCTGTTCAGGTTGGTGTGGAGGACAGGTTTTGTGGTGAGCACCACATTGATTTCCATGATGCTTCCATTCTTTAACAATATTGTTGGACTTCTGGGCGCCTTGGCATTCTGGCCATTGACAGTATACTTTCCAGTGACGATGTACATAGCACAGAATAAGATCCGGCGCTGGTCTTCAAGGTGGGTTGCTATGCAAATATTGAGTGTAGTTTGTCTCGTTGTTTCGATAGCAGCTGCCGTCGGATCCATAGTGGGTGTTGGTGAAGCTTTAAAATCGTACAAGCCCTTCCAGGAAACGTATTGAATTCCGCATGCTAACTAGCAGGCTTTGGTGTTATGTAAAATCAAATGCTTTTTTCCTCTGTGAACAGCTTATAAAGCAGGAGTATCTTAACCTATTTTGCTTACGAAGAGTAATAATCGCAATTGTGATCCGCAATCAGACCTCAAGTAATACAGGTGTGCCCGTTATATATGTCTTTTTAAAACTCAACGCCATATCACATGGGCTATTTCACAGAAGATTTTTTAATGAACTTAAAAATATATATATTTTAAAAAAAAATATCGACAAACTTAAATGTTTTTAAATTATTATTATTCGTTAGGTTTATGAGTGGACGATCCTAAACATAGGGTGGGGTTCCATAATTTTCACTTTTCTTTAATCAAATATATTATGTGCAGCGTGAAAAATAAGAGAATATTGAATGATTCAGATTTAAAAACTTAATGCCCCCTCTTTAATGTCTCAGAATTAGTACTTTAATAACCTTGCAAGTTATAATTAGAAACTTAGAAAATTCAGCTGCCACGTTGATGTATAAACCACTCTGATATCCTAATCATTTCTTTCCTAGTGCTGTCCTGTAACCCTCCGCTCCCTAATCGCTCCACTCCCTGCTGCCATCGTCTTTGCTTGGATGCCAATCGCTTGGCTGCTCTGTATCTCCTTTAACATTGATCGCGAAACTCTCGTGGCTTCCAAACTTTCTCGTAACACTCGCAGAGGAAACTTCCCACGGTATACACCATGGCCGCATTGTATACACCATCGCCTCCTTGGAAAGAAAATTATCTATATTCTAGATTTTTTAATTACCCCTATAGGCTTATATATCTCATATGTTTGGAAACAGGACTTAGAGGTAGCGGATGTTTGGGAATACGACTTAGAGGTAGCGGATTAACAAGATTGATGACACTCTTACAACTGTACATACATGATGGTTCTTGTAGTTTTATTAAAGTAGTTGTATCATTAACTAATGTTTTAAGCAATAATTCGATGTATGGGGTTTGCGTGGTAGCTAGGGATGGGATTATGTTACATCATGGAATGGCGTGTGGCTTCAGGGTTCTGCTTTTGGAGTTATGTGACATACTGTGTGCTGCCTTTATGACACACGTTGGTAGTTATGTGCCGTTGGAATGTGTAGGTTAGTGAATTGCTATGTAGTCTTCAATATATAAGAATGCATTGCGAGCAATATGATGTTTTGCAACTACCAAGAGCGAAGATTATCAGGTTCGTTTTGATCACTGCGAGAAGAGCTTTCAACATCCTTGCACGTTCGTCCTTCAAGTCACGGGTACTCTATTGTTTGAACCCGTCCATGGTTCAACAAAGTAAAGTTAAAAACGAACAGTGAACCTTCAAAATATAATAATAACGCCATCATGGGTTTTACTTTCAGGTTCCTCTGCATTCTTTCCATAAGAGTTTTGGTCTTCATCATAACGATAAGAGCTTTCACCATCGCCATTTTCTATCATCCGTTTGGACTTCAAATCACAGGTATGCTATCCATTTGAAGAACCCTTGCATGGTTTAAATGTATTCATTGCGTTTAAGAAAATAACCAATAAATAAAAATAAATGAATTTATGCCCATGTTTTCAATTTGTGTAACATGTTTTTAAAGAAAAAACCTTAAGTTCAATAAACCCTAGGTGTGATAGTAGAACCTGTTTCATTAAGGATAAAGCTCCTAAATAAACCCTAGGTGTGATAGGGTAAGGGCTAACCTCGTTTCCATAAACCCTAGGTGGACACACACTTTATTTACACATAATTTTAAATAGTAAACATGGAGTTGTAGATCCCCTATCTAAATGTTGGAAAATAAAATAGATGGAAAGCAGAAAGGTTCCATGGGAACAGTTGATAAGCATAGTCGGGCATAAACATGTCAAAGTCTTTTCTTGATCTAATAGGCTACCAAGAGAGCAATCGACTTCAGAATAGGATGAGGGATGTAATATGAAAGGTGGTTCGTTTGGAGATTTACATATTAAGTTGTTTGTTAGCTTTATAGGGTTCGAGCCTAGAACACTGTTATATTATTGATTATAGGTTTTTGGATCCATTGACATCAATGAAGTAACCTGATTCTATGAGAAGTTTAGAGCACGGTTACCACAGTTCATAGGCAAAGTTGAAAGGATCTTTCGACTTTCTTATATATAACTACTATTCTACAGAATTTAAAATAGACAATCCAATTCCACCAATTTCTCTAAAGATGACTACTTTTTATATTCGCATGCTATCATAACATGTAAGCTTACTCGATAAACCCATTTAAATGGAATATCAATATTTCATGTTTCATTCATATATGTTAATCGAGTTTCGTTGCACATTATAGTCAAATAAACCTTCACTTGAGATAAACATGATGCGCAACAAAACCCATTTTGTTGTATTATATTTGTTGCACATTATATTAGTTGTGTGTGTGTAAACACATGAATCACACAATTAAATTAATAAGATGTATATAGAGTTATACAGACAACTGAGCATAACGCGATGTATCAAAATATATTTAGAAAACTTTGAATTACGACTTTACTGTCAATTACCCGACATATATAATATAGCTTTAACTAGATTATCTCTAATATCAATACAAAGAAATTGAGATGTTACTCAATAAAACTTATGAAATTCCTTATAGTAAAAACCTCAACACATATCTATATAAAATTTACGAACACATGAATATTTGTAGCTTACCCAAAAGGTGTGTTGCATAACTGTTGCTCGAAAAGAAAGGCATCGTTCTAGAAAATGGGTGTTTTCCTACACCAAAGTATAATAAAAAATATGAAATTAGAATAAAATTAAGAGAATACACAGAGTTAAAATAGAACAAAGAATAATATGAGTTCACGTTTGAAATGGTTGAAGTCAATTCTGGAAAAAAATACCTACCTATAAAATTTATCAAAGTCTAGGGCAGCTCGGATGAATGCCATAATCTAGTATCATCCAACAAACCCATAGTTAATAGAGAGAAAAAAACTATTAAAGATACAAATTCACCGTAGATTAATCAGGACAAGGCAAGAGTAAATACTCTTATGCTAGTGAAATAAGTCTTCGAGAATCTTCCATTGGAAAACTATACCCTTCTACAAAAAAAATTGAGACAAGTTCTTTCTCGCATCTTCTTCCCCTAACTTGCAATCACACAGTCAAGCTCTGGAAATTTTATAAAGAAACTTCAAAAATCCGATGCCAGGAAAGTTAAAAATGAACAATGAACCTTTGAGACTTTGTTGGATAGGGTATAAACCCTTGTGACGCTGTCAATGAGGTAAGCAAAGGAGTATTTATGAAAGTCCTTCCAAATGGAACACAAATGCATGTAAAAAATGCATCCCAAGTACAAGTGTTAGTTGGAAGAAATAATTGCTAAGATTTATGCCATGTGTAACCACAACCAAAATTGATCTTGAAATTTGGATTACAGTTTAAACCTAGCAAAACGATTGAATAGGGCCCATATCTATATAAAATTTTGAACACATGAAGGTTTAGAGTTGACGGACACCATGGTCATTGAATGAAACTATATAATTTATAAAATATAATTGCAATTATAATTTCTTATAATTTATTTAATATAATTTCTTATTATTTATTTATTGTAAGTGTTGAGTAAATTCACATTATTGGCAACACAGATCAGCATAGAACCACACAGTTTGCAGTTGGTTCGATTAAATAGATAACGATGGGGAACATATCCGTGAAGTAAAAGGGCATAGGAGATAGAATTCCTCAAATCCAAAGTAGATGTTCTGTAAGGATCATAGATTGACGAATGAGAAGGAAGCCACAAGAGCTCAACCACTCACATAGCGTTCCGTAGGAGAAAGTGTTCGAAGTTTAATTTTCTGAATGAATGAGGAGTTAGCAACAAAGGTTAAAGTTTACAGTTGATCATGGATCCGATGACCAACAAAGACTCCGAAAGGATCGCTTGTATATCTGAAGGTTGTAAGGAGTTGCAGAAGACAATTTGTGGAAGCATGTTTAGAGAATGTTGAAAGGCATCCCTATAACCCACAGCCCATAATTGCGGAAGGAAGGAGTTTCTGCAGATTGTAGAAAGGGTAAATGCGAAGATTGGTTCGAAAAAATTGAAAGGAAGCCGCACAACCCATAATTGCGGAAGGAAGGAGTTTCCATGGATTACGAAAAGGGTGATTGACAAAAGATCATTGAGAAAAGGGTAAATGCAGAAGCCTATTTCAAAAAGTTGAAAGGCATCCCCACAACCCAGAACCCACAATTGCAGAAGGAAGGATTTCCCACAGATTGCGGAAAGGGAGATTATAGAAAGATCACTACAGAGGGTCAATTATGGAAGGAGGATGTGGAAGTGCACCCACAATTGACGAAGAAAGGCACCCTGCAAATTGCGGAAATACGATTTACGAAAAGATGGTTTGAGGAAAGATAAATTGCAGAAAGACTAATACACTTAGAACTTCAAGACTAGACAAATAAATGAATTGGAGCCTAATATTCAGAGTCGAGTTCAACGACTGAGGAAAAGTTGAAAGAATAAAGTAAATTTAAAAACGAACAATGAACCTTCAAAAATTTAATAACAACATGTTACAGTTAATTGAAAATTTAAAGGAACGGACACAGTTTATTAAATACTAAATGAAACGTATACCCCAATGGTACCATACATAATTTATAATTGATAAAAAAGTATGATACAAATACTTATTTATAGAAGTAAGAAAAGTATTATTTATGGCTTAGCAACCTACATGAATTAATATAATTATTATTATTTTATTAAAGTATATATACTTGTTTAAACATCATATTGCTGGTAATGCACTGTTATATATTGAATACTGCATAGAATTTTGCTAACCTACACATTCCAACGGCACATAACTACCACGCTACATCATAAAGGAAACACACAACATGCCACAACTCCAATAGCTAGCACCTAGAGCCATCCTCTATTCCACAATGTAACATAATTCCAGCGTTCGCTGCCACACAAACCCCATGGATCATATTATTGGTTAAATCATTAGTTAAGGTTACAATGACTTTAGTCAGTGATACAATGACTACAAGAACCATCCTGTATGTACATTTTTCAGAGTGTCGTCAATCTTGTTAATTCTCTACCTCAATTCTGATTCCCAAATATGAGTTATATAAGGATAAAACTCCTAAATAAATTATAGGTGTGGTAGGGTAAGGGAAAACCTGGGATGTTTTCCATAAAACCTACGTGCACACATAGTAGAACTAAATGAATTAGACATACAACTTTGCCATAGATTAAGAAGCACAAGGAAATAGTAAAAACTCTTCTACTGGCGAAATGACTCTTCGAGACTCTTCCATCGGAAAACTATACCCTTCAGTTCAGATAAACATGATGCACAATAATCATGTGTGTATGTAACACAGTTAAAATAATAAAATGATTAATTTCCACATAGACTCAAACATACATATAAGCATCTGTATTAAACTGAAAACCCTTTGATCAAGCAAAGGTGTAACACCATGTACAAATGTAGTAAATAAGAACAATACAATTAGAAGTTCAGGACTGATAATACTGTCAGGACCTGGAATTGTCCATTTTTCCACCACTTATTGACATACTTTTCATCCATTTTTCATCCATTTCTTACCATTATTTCTCATTTATCATTCCATTTTTCATTCATTTGTTGCAGCTCCGCATTGTACAGTCGCTACTTCCATTTGATGTTTTAAGTGGTTAATAGTGACTATTTTCCTTTATCTTTGATGAATTAAAAGACTATTATGCATAATTTTACTAATGATGGTTTATGGAGTGATTTGCCACGTACAGGATGCTCACAGCCAGCTGTTACAGCCTTAACCAAAAACGCATGCCACATAAGAACACCTTGATTTGCGTCTTGATTTGCGGGTAGATGTAAATGAATCTCAAAAATCCGAGACATGGGTTTTCTGCGTAACATCCTCATTTACCTGAATCGTGAGGAAATCGCCAAACAAAGCTATGGTTTGCGATATGCAGGTGGTTCTTCGAGAGGGTATTTTTCAGATTTGGTGTTGCGGCCGGTTCCAAAGTTGCCAGTAGTTACGGCCATGTTTCAGCTGTTACAGATCACAAGCTGGGGGTTCAGTTCTTTATTTCCATGAGATAATTTTATGTATAAATATGTAATCAATCTTATTGGAAAGGGGATGAATGATTGATGGATGATCGATTGATTGATTAAGCATGATAGATTAGGCAGGATAGGAGATGGATGATAGGAGATAACACAATGTTGTGATGTAGGATTTGATCCAGATCTGTTGTAATTCTTCCATTATGATAATACATGCTGGTTGTTTCTTAATTCTGGAGTTGTAGATTTCTATTGTGGAGATCCAGCTCTGCTCAGTGGAGGAAGGGCCCTCTTCCCTGAGCAGATGCCGGTAGTGTTAATTGTGAGTGTGTTATTGTTTAGATCTACTTATTATTTTGTCCATACTTTCATTCATTAAGCTTATCATAGTTGTATGCTTTCATTCATCAAACCTGTCATAATCGTTGTCTTGATAATTCATTTGGTAGTTTGTTGGCCACCATAACAATTCTTTAGATGTACGTAATCAGATCTTGTTTCATAGGAATAGATCTTGTTTGAAGTGTATTTGATTTACAGTTCGATTTATGAATAGGTTTGAGTATTGATTTCTTTTCAAGTAGATGTGATCTAGTTTACAAAGAGTTTCGATTGCATACCAATAGGTAACAATGTTAGGTAGAAATTGTACTCGCATATATTTTGCACGATAGCTTTGAAATAAAAGACTTTCTCGGGTTGACAATAAATCTTGTACACTCTGTATGTTGGTAATAATCTACTTGCATATTGGGTGCCCAACATTTTGGCTCCG